>JARVZY010006271.1:0-26857 GCA_030686995.1 Artemisia argyi
AAAACCCTAAACCATGATAGACCCTAAGCCCACAACCTTGCTTGGGCCATATTTATCATCTAATACTCCCCTATAGTCCAAGCGGTGAAATAGCGAAAGCTCGAACTGGAGTAGTAAACTAGAAAAGAAGAAGAAGAAGAAGAAAGGAAAAAAACACATTAACATAATACAAACATAACTTTAATCGACTCGTAACAAAACCCCACCAACGATCGACTTTAGTCGACTGGTACCAACGGTCGGCTAAGTCGACTGGTAACAAAACCGTACCAATGATCGACTATAGGTTTTATGCTTTTGTATATGAACATGCAAACTCAAAGTTATGTGACGATCAAGTAGACAAGTAGTTTCTTTTAAAGTTTACAGGGTGTTTGGCATATTGACATTCTTGCTCATATTGACCCATTTTGATCATGTACGGGTCAAAGCGAATTATATATATATATATATATATATATATATATATATATATATATATATATATATATATATATATATATATATATATATATATATATATATATATATATATGTTATGTCGGTTTTTATGTGTTAATATAAGTATTGGTTTGGGTTTTAAAATAAATCAATACATAAATAAAATATAAAAAAAAAAAAAAAAAAAAAAAAATCCTTTTTTTTAACGGCTGGTTACATATTAGATGTTAGTTGTTGACTTGAGTTAGTGTCACATTCTCGGGCAGAGATACCAACCACGAGCCTCTCCTTAGGGGATAACCCCACTCCTATTCTCGATTCGCCTGATATCAGTAGAGTTTGTGGTTCCCAAGTGTGGACTTCCCGGTCGGTCACCCAAACCAGTACTACTCTCACTTGAGCTCGCTTAACAACTTAAGCCTTTCCACTAGACCACAAGCCCTATGATAAAAAAATAATATATATATATATATATATATATATATATATATATATATATATATATATATATATATATATATATATATATATATATATATATATATATATATATATATATATATAAAATCCTAGTATGGGCATTTCATCTTGGAAAACTGCAAAACCAATGAACAACTTGCTGATGTGATGGGAAAAGATTTGCCACAATAAAAGGATAAAGATCTTTGCTCAAAACCAGGAGTTTCAAGTTTAAATAAAGGAGAAATGCTTGATTTTTTGTCATTTAAAACTCCTAACCTTTACTAGAACAAATAACGGAGTCACTTTGGTTAGCTAGGCTGAGATTAGCTGAAGCCTAGTTTACTGCTGATAGTAATTCTACTTTACATATGAAATTCGCTATAGATTACAAAAAGTAAAGTTATGTACTATCATTAAACAGTTTCATGTACCATAATCACATTGATTAAAATAAATAAATTACTTACCTTCCAAGTGTTTGATGTACTTCGAATCGAATCTCCTAACTTCACCTGTTGGAACTTCGCCATAAAATCATCTTTAATCTGTCTTTCCATTTGTCTCTGAACACCCTTCCTTTTTATACTTGATATCTGCAAACAAAATTTGTGAAGCTTTAATAATGAAAAGATAAAGACAATCTTGTCAGAATGATAAATGAAAAAGAGCAGCTGAATGAAAGGATATGATGGTCTTAATTACACTGTACTCGAAGCTTTCATTCCGTATTGAGTGAAGTTCACTGGAAATTTTGACCATATCTGGGCGTTGTACTCGCTCCTTTTCTAAGCAAGAATACGCTATTTTGGAGAACTCGTCTATCGTTACTTGGCCAATTTCATTATAGAGATCTGGATGAATAATATTCTGCAGTGTTTTGTTTTCATAATGAAATTTGACAAGTGGGGCTAATAACTTATTATCTTCGTTTGGATCAAATGCTTTCCTCCCGCACAACAACTCAAATAAAACTATGCCGAAGGAGTAGACGTCCGACTTGTGAGTCACACCTCCGGTCTTCCCAATTGCCGGGTCCATGTACCCTTTTGTGCCAACAGCTTCAGTAAGGAGAGCCTGGTTTTTTCGATCTACTGAATGTTTGATCGAAAATTCAAATCCAGATAACATGGGTGTAAAGTTATCATCCAATAAAATTGTGAAGCTGTTGATGTTACGATGTATGAGAGAATAACTTTGTCCCTCCTTTGGATGTAGGTAACTAATTGCATCAGCAACTGCAACCGATATATTTAATCTTCTATACCATGAGAAGGTCGGATCGCTTAGATACATCAAGAGGCTACCCTTGGCATAATGGTTGTGTATGATTATCTTCTCACCTTTCTCGTCACAAAACCCAATAATTGCGACTATATTTGTATGCTTGAGACTAGAAAGCATTGAAATCTCTGTCCAGAATTCAACGTCTCCTTGCCCATACTTACGATCTAATCTCCGCGCAGAAATATTCTTCAACTCCCCCGAATGTACGAGTTTCCCTTTATAAACATTTCCGAATCCACCTTTGCCAATGATATTTTCATCAGCAAAGTTATTGGTGGCCTTTAGTACATCTTCAAGTGGGATTTGTAAGTGAGTAAACTCTGTGATTGTGGATTCCATATATATTTCTAGTTATCAAGTTGAAATATGATTGAAATAAAAAGTGTAAGTTATGATGGACAAAACCAATGGGTTACGAATATATGAATGGTGAAGGTAAGATATGAGAACCTCGTACAAATATTTATAAATATAAATGCGAGCAATCTTCATAATTTGTTCCCTTTTTAACATGAATTATTAATGACTAGTGGTACATTCTGCCACATGGTTGAACAATTTTCAGTACACGAAATTCTTATATATGAACAAGTTGTTGGTGTGATTAGCCGTATCATATTCTTAATGATCAAGATGTAAATTAGATGCATATCCAAGTTGAGCACATGTGCACATGTTGGCATGTGATTTATAAAATGGTAATTAACATGCTATTAATCCGGGCTAACGTAGAGATGCTCTAACAACTACGAGTTGACAATTTCTGATCCATAATCCAAAGTCTACTAAAGTTATGTATTAAATAAGATTTAAATGCAAGTTATCGAATGAAAACAACTAAAAGTTGAATCATATAAGATACATTGAATATTTACTTAACTTACTAAATAATTGACAGCGCGCATGTAAGACCATCCGTGATGGGTATTAAAATAGATTAATCCTGTTACGAGCCAGATACCCGCGCATTGTGACAGAGGTATCCATGCAACCAAATACCCACAATAACATACAATTGAAGTATCACAATCATCCTTATACATTACTAGCAGGGTACTTGCACAATGCGACGACGGGTACCATGTGACTAAATTTTATGGCGAACAAATGTTTTTCATTTATATGTTTTTTTCTGACAACAACTTTATGTATTTTAATTTCCGATGAGCTACGTATTTTAAATTATTACTTTTTTTTTTACAATACATATACGGAAATTCATGTCAGAACAACTTTAACTTTTTAACCATGAACAATGTTTTTCATTCTGCAATCCACAAGTAACAAGTAATAAAAAATTGGGATAATTCCAAAAATGCCCAAGTTGCCAAATTGATTGCTCTTAATTTGGAATCAACTAATGTTGGTGTTGTATTAATGGGTGATGGTTTACTGATACAAGAGGGGAGTTCTGTAAAAGCAACAGGAAAAATTGCTCAGATACCTGTGAGTGAGGCCTATTTGGGTCGTGTTGTAAACGCCCTGGCTAAACCTATTGATGGTAGAGGTGAAATTGCATTTTCTAAATATAGGTTAATTGAAGTTGAAAATGGTCAGTCTATCTTATTGAGTCACTTGAAGAGGCAGAGTCAAATAGAATTTATTTATTTTATTTGTGCGATTTCTGTTAGTTATGTTATTTCTATATTTGGATTTCTTAATATTTCTGTTAGATATTTTTTTGAGATAGAGATTTATAGAAAAATGTTATATTCAGACAAAAAAATACGGCATTTTGCTAAAATTTATTCAGAAAAATCTTTATTATCTGTGTAGATATTCTCTATTAAATTTGCTTTCTTGCCCTACGCTCAGAAAGTTCCGAAACTACCCGTTGGGCAACCGGGCAACTTTTTTTAACTAACGAGGGGACGTCAAGTGTCCGAAATTTTGGGCGACGCCTCCATTTTTTGGGCAACTTGGGACACTTGGCGTCCTATAGTTTGAAACACTAGAGTTACTCGATTGCCAAATGGGTAGTTTCAAAACTTTCTGAGCGAAGAGCAAAAAAGCAAATCAATTGGAAAACTTGTGCATTTTTGGCATTATCCCAAAATCAACCCCATAGTCACTTTTTTTGTTAACGTACAAAATTTAACCATATGAAATAATCAACCCAGTAAAAATTAGCCAATCTAAATCTAACCTTAGTCAAAATAACATATCACAAAATCAACCCATAATTAATATTATATAAATAAAAATTGGCTGATCACAAGTTATATGTTTTTAATAATAATAGTGATTTTTACGATTACACGTTTTTAATAAATGGGCTGTAAATGATTTGAAAACTGTATTTAATTTAATGAAAACATTTGCATCTGAATTTTAATAAAGGAATGCATTGAATTTTAAGCCTTTCTTTTATGGTAAGTGTGTAGGCTTATTCTTTTTAAGACTTCATTTTTTGGAATTGACTAAATGAATTATAATGTAGTTAAGATAGTGTACATACACAATGCATCGAAACTAAAAAGGGAGAAAACAACAATGGTGGTATTTTGGTACACGGTAATAGTGATGACACGTCCTAGTTGGTGAAAATGTGAAGATAAAAACAATGTCAATTCTTAGTATTGCGATAACATCATGGTTGACTTCTGCATCTCAGTCAACATCTCTTCTTTCACAAAGTTAACAAATTATACACATTTACGCTCTAAAATGAATCTATAATCTCTTCATGGTTCTTTTTATACTAAAACAAATAACTTATAATTTAATGTGAATTTATATTTATGTAAACGAAAGTTAATAATTGTAATTTACTTAATTGTATTTCAAAATTTTTGTTTACCATCATTTATATTAATAATTACGTAAATTAATTTCATTCTAAAGAACATGTCGGTTACTAATACTAGTATTTGACAAAATCTTTCCATAATAGGAGGTGTGGAGGCCAATTTTTAAACCTTTCTATTTAGGCAAAGACTTAAATGCTTTATAGAGTAGTACAAATATAGATTAATCACAAACATAATGTATATACAGTTGCATAACCTAATGAATAAACTCAAGTGTATTAGGACTCTATTGGGCTAGGCTGACACTAAATCAATGAACCAATAAATGCCACACTAATACTACCCCCGCAGTTATAACGAGATGCCTTTGAACGTTCAAATTGGAGCGAAAGTCAAGAAACAATGCAACTGGAAGACACTTCATAAATATATCTGCATAATGAAACTTGGAAAGAACATGAAGCATACGAAGCAGACCGGAAGCAACATAATCTCAGTCAAAATGTATATCAATCTCGATTTATTTATTATGTTGATGCTAAATGGGATTTGCAGACATATAAACCATATTGACATTATCACAGTAAACTAATGCAGCAATAAATAGAGGAGTATGCAGCACATGTACCAAAATTGCGGATAAAAGCCATTTCAACAACCACTTAGCAACACCACGATATTATGCATTAGCATTGGAGCGAGACAAGATAACATGTTGCTTTGCAGACCATGATAAAAGATTATGACCAAAAAACACACAATACTCAGAAGTGGACCAAAGAGTAATAGGGTAACCAACCTATTCAATATCAATATAAACAGTATGCTGAGAAGTAGATGAGACATGGAGCTGCAGACCATAATTAAGAGTGCTACAAACATAGTGCAAAATGCACTTCAAAGTAGTAAAGTGGGGATCACGAGGGTTATGCATATAAAGACCTACCTGTTTACTAGAATAAGATAAATTCGGTCGTGTAAAGGTAAGAGTATGTTAAAAGTATGGGTTACAAAATGATCCAAGAGGGACATTAAACAGTTTTTCAAAGACATTGAAACAAAATTTTGTTGATATTCGATGTAAATAACCATATCAATTTCACAATAAATTACAGTATACTTCATTTGAACCAATGCACATGTACTTTAGTTAACAATTTATTGCAACATACTTTCTATCGCTTACCAACGGAAGGAATGCGTTACAGTAAGGACCTTGCATTTTGTTTAAGAGTTTGCTAAGAAATGTAGAAAGTGAAACTGTTGGTATCTTATTTAGGACAAAGATGAAAGCCCAAAGACTTTGAAGCAAGGATTGCCCGTTGTCTCATTCTCGATTGGGGACTCATCAGAATTCTTATCTGAAGATGACAGGGATATTGATAAAGTAGATAAAGTGATATTAGAATCAGGAGACGTGTTGATATTTGGTGGTAAATCAAGACTAGTTTTTCATGGTGTTACATCTATTCTTCCTAAGACTGCTCCCATATCGCTTCTAGAAGCAACTGATATGATCCCAGGTAGATTGAATCTCACTTTTAGAAGGTATTAACCAACTTCATTCTTGTTTGTTTGGTGTTGAATCTGTAATCCAATGAAAGCCTGTTGTTATAGTAGTAGATTTTGGGATCTAGATACGTTTAACGGGAATTGTTTTGTTGGATTTACATGACTGAAACAAGTTGTATCACTGAATGTTTGCTATGTTTTTATCTGCACATATTTTTGGTTTTGAAGTCTTATAATGCAATGCAATGCAATGTTTCATGTGCTTCATTACAGTACTTATATCAAATTGTTTAGCATCATATGCATTGGTGCAGTGCTAATTTGAATCTAAAGCATAAAAAAGGTATTGTTTGACAAGATGTTGGACTATCAAACGATGACGACATTTACCAGATAAGCAACTGTACGGAAAATGGCACTTTCTAATCTTAAAGAAACTACACCAAATGATGAACACCTTTAATATTTCTAAGAGCATGGGAATCATAACGCCTAACCGGCATTATTCTTATGTGGCATAGTTTTAACGCCAAAATGCAAGTTATCATGATTTCCTGGGTTGCAACGTTGCCTTTGCGTTTTAACGTGAATTGGTGGAGCAACTTGCGTTGCTACGCCAACATTCAACATAAAAATTACAAAACCACCCCCAACATTTTAAAAAAATTACGTTGCAACTGTGTGTCTGTGTGTATTTCGGTGTGTTTGTGGGTTTGCGTCTGTGTGTGTGTTTAAGTGTGCGTGTGTGGGGTAAACAATGAAGAAGATGACTTTTTTCTTTTTTTCTTTTTTCTTTTTTTTTTTTTTTATTTTTTTTTAATAAAAATGTTATTTAATATAATGAATGAAATTATTGAGGGTAGAATTTGTAAATTGTAATTTTAAAAAAAAGTGGGTCTCAAAAAGTGGTGTTATTGAGTGTTATGATTTCCTAGTGTTTTTTGGTGTTATGTTATTTGGTGTTGAGATGTGGCGCTGTAACACCCCCAAAATTGGGTCCAGCGGAAGCATACATGTCACTGGGGTGCTACTCAATTAGTATCATAACACAAGTACAAAGAACGGAAATAGGCCACATAAGTTTACATTATGCAAAAGTAGTGCGGAAATAGGCCACATAAAATAAATAAAGTTGTCCCAATTGTTCATCAGAGTCATCTATGACCATGTCATGCTATGCCAAAACCTTCAATAGTTAATTATCGCCTTAACCTGAAAATATATGCTAAAAAGTGTCAACACGAGGTTGGTTAGTTCATAGGTTTGTATAAATAACAATGTAGAGTAAAAATAATGTGAGTTCAATAGAAAGGTTTGTGACCATTGTGCCACTCACAATGTCATGAAAATAAATGTATGCCGTTAAGTAAAGTTTGCAATGTGGACCACAAGAGTTAGAATTTGTTTGACCAGTTCATTCGGTCATGTTACCAGTTTATTCAGTTGTGACCAGTTCATTCGGTCATGTATGTACATAGCATTTGGGCCAGTTCATTCGGTTACGCGGCATAAATGATTTGAGCACTTGTGTCCATGAGGAAATAATCAAGTATATAGCAGGTAAACAAATAATGCATTCAATTAACCAAATCAAGTATTTCAGCCAAACAGCAAAAGTTGTGTAAACAATTCACGTATCCAAGTAAACAAGCATTGAGTTTAGTTAAAAACGAGCATGTATTCACCCCCAAAACAGTTATAAAAACAAGTAAAAATAGGGGCCATGAACTCACCTCAATGGTGTATACAGTAAACCAAGTGAGTCAAATAGAGTGTGGCACCAACACGCGACCTAGATTAGTAAGGCAAGTTTAGTTTACAGTTTCAAGTTTGAGACTCGATGAAGTTTAAACAAGTTTAAAAGTTTTAGAGTGTTTATGTTGTTGTTGCTTGTGTGGCAGCATTTGAGTTTAAAACAGTTTTCTAAGCTTTTGCAATTATAATGACTTAACCATGTTATTTAGTTTTCCAAGTGCAGAAAAAAAGTGTTCGTGATAGTTTACTCGTTTACATGCTCATATAAATTTCGACTTTGTTCGGTTGAAAATGGAGTATTTAAAATAATTCAAATGACTCTGTATGGATATAAAGTGGCTTTTGTGAAAACACAGATTTCAAGGATCGAACAAGACTATATATAGGACTAGTTTTGAAGAAAGCTTCTATATGATAGGGTCAAATGTAATAACATACATAAAATATAGGGACTAAATTTTAAAAATAGTAAATCATAATAGAGACTAGCCGTGTGACATTATTTCATCATCTGCAACTTGCGTTTTCGAGAACAGAGTGAAGAACCATACTTGTTTTATACATATATGTATATATTTATCTTTAGTTCAAGACTTAGAATGTAGCATCTTAGACACTGATCAATTCTATCTTTATTACGTAGACTCTTATATTTAAAGATCCCGAAACCCGACTCATCGTTACTCATATTAATCAGTATCATAATCTATTAACCATGTTCTCATTTAGCTTATTACTTTGAACGAATTTTATATGTACATGAATCTGAGAAAAATGTTTCATTACGTTAGGCTTTTTATATCATATTAAACGACATACACCAAGACACGAAAGACACAATGAGCGAGATAAGTTATGATATTACGATCAGTGAGTAAAGTATTAATATGTATAGAAAGGTATACCTCCAAGCCAAACGAAAACAGTTTGAGACCAAAAATGAATACGAGCAGTAGCACCGACCAAACTCGAAGACGTACGACATGAACACTATCGAAACAACCCACACGTATACGAATGGATGAACCCCAAAAACTCAGCCCCGTCACCAACTATAACGCACCACTGAAAGACCAAAACTTTTAACCTGAACTCGAGTCAGTCCAAATAAACCCGAGCAAAACTCCAACTCGAACCCAAAATAAAACTCCCAAATAACTAGTAACCAAAAATTTTGTACCCACTTCTTGCTTGTTACTGCTGTCGAACCAAAGAGAGGCAAGGGGGTGTATGTGTTTTTGTTCTTGAAGTGAAATGGAAGGTAAAATGGTTCTCTTTTATAAATAAATTAAGTATGGTGTTTAGTGTTGTAAATTTGTAATATATTAGGAGCTAGTTGATATGAAGGACGCATGGTATGTCGTGGGTTGTTGGTTTCTTGTCATGAAAGAGTAGTCAAAATAAAAGCATGGGTCAACATAGAAAAGCCATTGAACATGATAAAAGTAAGTAAGGTGTCTATGAATAAAATGTGATAGTCATGCTTGTTTTTCCCTAGGTGGTGTGTTGTTGCTTATGAAAGGTATAAAGTACTATCTTGAATCTTGGTACATAATGAATTTTGATCATGAAGAGGTAGTAGAAAAACTATGGTGATGGTGTTTGTGGGTGTTTTAGCCGTCGAACAAGAGGAAGCAAAAGAGTGAAGGGAAAAATTTTACTAGTTTTTGTTAGTGTGTGAATCGTGAAGGCATAATGTGTTTTAACTAGTTAGTTGGCCAATTTCTTTGGTACAAGGCCCATGTCATGTAGGGCTCAAATATTATAGAAGACAAATATGTACATAACAAAAGTCCAAGATATGTAAGTATGTAAGCAGGTAGGATGTGTAAGTAGATGATGTAGGATGTAAGAATGATGTATGCATGGTAGAGGTGCAAGTTCGAACCCGTTTTTTTTTTTTAACCGGTAGTAAAACCGGTGACCGGTTTTCACAAAACCGGTTTTATAAAAAACCGGTCCGGTTTTCTAAAACCGAACCGGTTAGACCGGTTATGAGTTTTCATAATATACCGGTTTTTCCGGTTTTATATCCGGTTTTATCCGGTTTTAAAATAAAACCGGTTTTAACCGGTTTTATTTGATTTTAATAAAAAAAAAAAGTAAAAAATGTTACCGTTTGAAAAAAAACCGGATTTAACCGGTTTTAACCGGATTTTTTCAAAAAAATATAACCGTTTAAAAAAAAAAAAAAAAAAAAAAAAAAAAGTAGCCGTTTGAAAAAAACCGGATTTAACCGGTTTTAACCGATTTTTTTCAAAAAATATAACCGTTTTTAAAAAAAAAAAAAAAAAAAAAAAAAAAAAAAAAAAGTTACCGTTTGAAAAAAAACCGGTTTTAACCGGTTTTTTCCGGTTTTTTTTTTAAATACCGAGGTCAAACGGCTAGTAGCCATATGACCGTTTTTTTTGAATTTTTTGAGGGTTTTGGGGAGTTTTAAGGCACTATAAATAGAGGTAATGTGTTGGGGTTGAAAACACATCAAAAACAATCTCATTTCTTTCTCTAATCTCTCAAAAACGCTCAAAAATCGCTATTTCGTATTTTCGCTATAATGGAAAACTCACAATCACAACAAGCTTCCACTACTCCCTCCGTTGCTACTAGCAATGTCCGAAAACATTACACAAACGATGATGTTGAAAAGGTTAGACCAACCACCCGAAAAGGTGATGTGTGGACTAATTTCGATATGTGTGTTATGAAAGATGGTAACGTAAAAGCGCGTTGCCGGAAATGTGGGCATTTTTATGGCACCGGGTCTAACTCTACACTTAGGAATCATATTGGTAGTTGTAAGGCGGGTCAAAATACTAGTTCGCAAGCTACTATTGGTTCGGATGGTCAAGTTTTTATATATGATGCGGATGCGGTTCGACTTGATTTTACGAAGTTTGTCATTCAACAAGGGCTTCCATTCAACCACTTCGACAACGTCAAGCTTACGGAGATCATCAAAAGGAGACTACAACCGCGGTATCAACATGTAAGTCGTACTACTCTTAGAAGTGATGCTTTTAAATTATGGAAAACGGCTAAAAAAGAAATAATTGAAGGTTTTCGTAATTATAAATATGGTGTTTCTATAACTACGGATACTTGGACCGCACCACATGGTACGGCAAATTCTTATCTCGCCGTTACGGCTCATTGGTTTAATCCCGAATCTTGGTTATTAATGAAACGGACAATCGCTTTTAAAATATTTGGTTATCCTCATACGGGATGTAATTTAAGAAAAATTTTGCATGACACTTTAATTGAATATAATTTAGATGATAAAGTTTTTACGATTTCACTAGATAATGCATCAAATAATACTAGAGCTATGGACTTGTTAAAATTACGTGTAAAACCTATTTTAGATGGTGCTTTTTTTCATTCCCGTTGTGTTGCTCATGTTATAAATTTATCCGTACAAGCGGCATTAAAAATATGTGATAGTTTATATACGAAATTTAGGGGTTTATTAGTATTGATATATAAATTGAGCAACGAACGACAAATAAACTATAAACGTTTTCGTAGACAATGTAATGAACAACCCCTAGGACCTTGCCTTGATATTAATACTAGATGGAATTCTACTTGCATGATGTTTGAAAATATATTACGACAACGTGCGACTTTACATGCTTATAATCAAAAACTTATTAATAAAAATTTGTCCAACATAATACTAAACGACCAAGATTGGGATCGACTAAATGAATTAACTATGTTTTTACAAGTTTTTAAAGAGGCAACAACTATATTATCGGGTGTTTATTACCCAACTAGCCCATTAGTTTTAAAACAAGTTTATGCTATGACGGAAAAATTATATGATTTAAAAAACTCACCTTCACGAATGTTTAGAAAAATGGTTAAAATTATAAAAAAGAAATTTATAAAATATTTTGCTAGTTTACCTTTAGTTTTTACTTGTTCCGCCGCACTTAATCCATGTTTAAATGTTGGAGGTGTAGAACTTTTAATAAAAAAAATAATGGAAAATTTAGACTTATCTTTTGGGTTAGACGGTGATGACGTGGGCTATATAGAATCTCAAATGAGTCCCAATGAGTTTGCAAACTTTGACATTTTGGCTTGGTGGAAAGAAAGGGAAATCCAATATCCGGTTTTATCCGCTATGGCTCGTGACTTATTAGCGGTCCAAGCTTCGACGGTAGCTTCCGAATCGGCCTTTTCGGTTAGTGGTCGAATTATATCGGATAGAAGGACAAGACTAACATGCGAATCCGTGGAAGTATGTGTATGTTTGAAAGATTATTTGGACGGAGTAGATAGGATACAACATGAATCGTCGTTGGATGATCCAATAATAGATGAAGATGTTGAAGAAGGTATAATAAGAGAAGAAGAAGAAGAAGCGGGGATATCACCTTCGTCTTCGACTACGAATACCGAAGGCGAATTAGATGAAGGTGAGTTTGAAGAATTTGAAGTTGAAGATTTAGATGTACAAGATTTTTTGGAAGAAAATGATCTTGATGACGACTTGAGTGACTAGTTGAGTATAACGGGTGATGGCAATGCCGAAGCTCGATATACTTGATTACACTAATATGTTTTCGGGTGATGGCCATGCCGAAGCTCGCAAAATGTATTAGTATTTATATGTTTTTATGATTGTATTGTTTAAATAAAAGTTATGATTGTATTGTATAAATAAAAGTTATGATTGTATTTTTTTGTTGTATAATTGTATTGTTTAAATAAAAGTTATGATTGTATAATTGTATTGTTTAAATAAAAGTTATGAGAATATTGTTTAATTATATGTTTGATAATTAACAATTTTATTAAATAAATGTTCGAAGCTTTTAGTAAAATTCCGGAAAAAAATGAACCGAAAAAAACGAACCGGTAAACAACCGATAAAAAATCCGAATCCGAACATTTTTAACCGAAAAAAGCGAACCGGTAAAAAACCGAAAAAAAACCGATTCCGAAAATTTATAACCGAAAAAAACTGATTCCGAACATTTATAACCGAAGAAAACCGATTCCGAAAAACCGAAACCGAACCGAAACTGGTTATTCGAAAAACTGGTTTTTTTATAACTGGTTATTAAAAAACCGAAAACCGAAAAAAACCGATTTTTTTTCACCTCTAATGCATGGTCCTAGTTACATATCAAAACAAGATTTCAATTGGGTGGGGTTTTGGTCGATTCAGTAGGGCTGAGCATCGGGCGAAAACCGGACCGGACCGACCAAGACCGGACCGGACCGAGGACCGAGAACCGGAAAACCATGGACCGAGACCGGACCGAATGTGGTCGGTCCGGTCTCGGTCCGGTCGGTCCGGTCCAATTAGGCAAGTTTTTTCGGGTTTTTGGTCGGTCCGGACCGGACCGGACCGGACCGAGGACCGAATTTTTCAAAAAGCTTAGACCGAGGACTGGACCGAATGTGGTCGGTCCGGTCCGGTCGGTCTCGGTCCGGTCGGTTTTGTCGGTCGGTCCGGTCCATCCGGTCCGTTTGCTCAGCCCTACGATTCAGAGATGAAAAGAAAATAGAAAACAAAATATTGAACAAGACAAAAGTGGTTACAAGATGGACAAAAACAAATAAGACAACATGGCATTATGGGGTAGACTAAAGACAAGTTCCATTAAGACAAAATTTGTTTGAGGTTGTAACAAGACTCAAATAATGCCAAGATAACAAGAAAACAAAACACATTAAATGTGTGTGTTTTGGGGGAGGTTGGTCCGACCGTCCGAGCAAGAAGAAAATAGGGAAAAAAAAAATATTTTCAAAATTTGTGATATTGTGTATAATTTGTCCGTTAAGTGGAAAGGTGATGCAAAATATATGCTTTTTGTGCAAAAGTTGCATAGTAAATTCAATGCTTATAAAATAGGTTCATAAATGTCGTAATGTATTAATTGGATGCAGATTATATTTAGGCACGTGTTGGTATGCATTGAATGTCATTTTCACAATAGGCGGGATAGCTTCCCTGTTTTAGTTTAAATTAATCATGTAAATGATAAAAGTGAGTGTTTTGAGTTTGGGAGATGATTGGCACACTTTATTTTTTGATTGGGACACTCATATGTACAACCGGTTAAAGCACTGTATATCCACAGTACAACAGTTTAATGCATATGAAAGAGTGTCCTAATAAAAAGATGGAGTGTGCAAATCATTTCCCTTTGAGTTTTATTGATTTTTTTGGGTAGTAAGTGTACCTTATGTCTCTTTGAGCTTTGGTGAAATATGAGTTTTTGTGGTTAGCGTCAGCGCGAAGGATATTGTTTATGAGAGTGTTTTTATAATAGCAATACAAAAGCCTAAAATTCTGATTCCGAAGAATAAATGTTGGATTGATGCCGTTACTAGCATTGTGTCGGTACACGTGTGGTGTTGCGTGCGAGATATTTCTCCTTTAATAATCAGTAATAGTCAAAAAATGAAATGTTAAAATTTTTCTGATAAAATAAATAATGTGGGTTACTGTAAGCTATAGTGTGCGGGTTTGTTTCCCGAAATATATGTAAGCTCATGTACGCTTGGATAAATAGTTGGGTAATAATAAATTGACATTTATTATTTAAAATTAGTTTGAAAAATTTCGGTTTGTTACAGGCGCTGACATGGCGCTGAGTTATGTCATAACTTGAGTTATGACTCATTGACTCCCCATGCTCTAAGGCGGAATGATATCATAAAGCGCGTTTAGTTGAAAGAAAACACTCTTGTTTTTTACAAAACAAGAAAATTAAAGATTGTGTTTAAATCAAACTTTTTCTAACACATTATCTACAAATACAAAACTTGCATTTCTCAACCATAAAAAGAAAAATACGTTTCTAAATTCCTTGAGAAGGGAATGACTTTTTTTCTCTAGAGAAGAGTTGAAAATTTTGAAAACCTGTTTAGTTAGAGTTATATTTTCTTTTTTTTTTAATGATAAGAAGATTACTTCGAATTGCGACGGTGTCAACGACGGCGGGCAGTGGCGACAACGGTGGGCGGTGGAGGATGACACGAAAGATTAGGGGTAGAATGGTGTATGTGTTTTTTTTGTAGTTGAGAAAAAAATGAGAAAGAAAAAAGTGAGAATGGTAGAATGGGCTTTTCAATTTCTTAATTAAAATTTAGAAAATGAGAATTATATTTTTGAAAATTGTTAGAAAAAAGTTTGACTAAACGGATTTTCCATTTTTTCATTATCATATGAAAAATTTCCTAAAAAAATAGGATATTTTTCACCAACTAAACGCACGTACCCAATCCTTCCTTTTTATTACAAAACTGAAAATAAAAAATTAACAAATTTTTCTTCAACTGAATGCACTCATAAACAACACTGATCAAGCCACATAAACCATTGTGTTATGTTGCTATTTTAACTTTGTTCGTTTGGCTACAACGTCTTGACTTTTTTAGCAAGTACTTGCGCAAAACTATTGCTAGCAGTATATTTTGGCCTCATAAATTAAAGTATTCAAATTTTCATTTAAAAGATGACCGGAAATGATTATATAACCATTCGGTAAGTTGGAAGTGTGAAGCCGAGAAAATCGATCTAGGACTCGACTGACCAGGCGTCCAGGCGTACTCGACACATTGGTTTGGTTCTTAGACATATTGATGTTGCGAAATGTACACAACTACGCATTTTATGGTTAGCAAGTCTTAATTCAACTACAGAAATTAAATATATTAGTTTTAAATAAGTCAGAGGGCCTATATTGAACATAAAAAATACTTTTGGATCTCTTTGCTATTTTTAGTTACAGTCAGTTAAATTCTCTTATTTTGTGATATAAATATCTTCATGTATGTATCCACCATTTTCATAGCTTCAACTCAATTAAAATCCAAATCTGCTCTAAATCCATTTTTCGATCATGTCGTCACCGTCGTCAAGAATAATCGTGTTGAGGAGTACCAATGGACAAGATTTCGTGATAAAAGAACCCGTAGTACAACTCTCGAGCACAATCAAACAAATCATCAAACGAGACCGCTCCAAATCTGTCATTCCTATCCCCAAAGTTAACAGACGCACTCTCTCGAAGATCATCGGCTACTGCAATAAACACGTCACTGATAAAGACAACAAGGATGCTCTGGAAGCATTTGATTACGACTTTGTTGAAGATTTTGATGATCTCACACTGGTGCATGTGTCATATGTTGCTAAGTATCTGAATATAAAGAGCTTGCAAGAACTTTGTGATGAAGGATTGCGTTTTCGGTTGAAGAGATCTTACAATTTACGTTTCGCTAATTGATTACTGTTCGTGTGTTTGATACATAATGTTGCTTATTATTTTCATTTTCAGGAATCGTTTTTAGTTCGTTGCTAGCTTTTTGTATACATCTTGTATTGTCGATCATCATGTAGCTTTGATTTGTATTCTGTTTTTACGTGTCGAATGAATAGAAATTTGATGTTTGAATAACGATATGATTGTTTTTTTTACTTTCATTTTGTTGAAACAATGTTCTGATCGATGATGTGCTTCAACTTACATGATGCGCTCTAATGACACATTATCACGAAACACAAAATTAATGAGTCTCTTATTAGATGCAAGTGAATTGCTGCTGTATTATTCAGATACTAACAATTTACAATAATATTCCAAAATACAATCAGACTTTAACCAAATGAGTCTTTCGATTATGGATGATCGAGAATATTAGAAAATGGCAAAATGCAGTGGTATGGTCACAAGCAAATAAAATCAAGAATTATGTATGTGATCATTCAAACTCATCATCTTTTATTCATATGTAACACATAGATGGAAAACAAATCAAAGACAAACGCTCATTAATTACATGAATCTACTATCTAACTACTCAATCAAACACTGAAATCAAAACATTCATAGAATTGTAAACAGAATACACAAAGAACCATCCATCAGACAAGTGTACACAAAGCTGACAAACACTTGATTTCAAGAACACGAGCTGCATCCGCAAGACTAATCAAAGTCGCTTCATCAACATTAACAAACTCAGTATCAAACTCTATTAAAGCGTCTTCATCTTCTTTGTGGCTCACATGCTTTCGACAGTAGTCGATGATCTTGGAGAGGATGTTTCCTGTGACATTAGGGATTGGGATGATGACGGTTTTGCCAACTGTTTGTTGTATCATTGGTTTGATATTTTCCATTAGTTGCACCGCAGCTTCTTCGATCTCGAATGATTGTTCATCGGAGCTCTTCAAAACGATTGTCTTTGATGACTTTGACATGATTGAAAACATATTTTGGTTTAGATGATTTTGAGTTGTAGGTATGAAAATGGTAGATGGATGCCTCATGCATGGAAGATATTTATATACATGTAAAACAGATTTAACTCTATTGAATATATACAAAACAGACCCTCTAACTTATTTGAATACCATAATTAGAACCATAACTTTTGTAGTTTCTTGTATGGTATATATGCTGAGTTAATGCATGGCTTTAAAATGTTAAAACAGAAAATAACTGAAATTAACTACACATTTATAAAAAGACCCTCCAGTTTCTGTTAATTAAGTTATAAACTTAATCCTTTGGAAAATCCTAACACCTAATACAATATGTTTTGTAGTCATCCATAGATATCCTCCATTCTTATATTCAAAAGTTTTAAGTTTCTATTAGTTAGAGGGCCTCATATGTAAATACTTATAAGTTCGTTTATTCCAGTTAGAGTCCGTCATATAAATATCTTCCCATGCATGCAGCATATCCATCATTTTTCACACCTTCAACTCAACAGTTCAATTAATCTGTTCTTAATACAATTTTCAATCATGCAAAGAATCTATCTCAGGAGCTCTGATGATCAACCTTTCTGGATGGAAGAAGGCACTGCGAAACTATCGCTCAAACTCAAACGAATAATCGAAGCAAAAGACTGCGTCAATGACGTCATCAGAATCGGCAATGTGAAAGGCACAACTCTCTCGAAGGTAATCGACTACTGTCGTAATTACATCATCAGTAAGGACGATGCAGAAGCTTGGAATTTGTTTGAAAAAGAGTTTGTTAGAAATGCGGATGAAGTGAGTATGATGTATTTGACGGATGCTGCTAAGAATCTTGAGATTGAAAGTTTGTATGAATTGTGTTACGCGTCGTTGATTGTAAAAAGGTGCATGAGATTATGTAAATGTTTTACAAAGAACATTTGGATCAGGTTACTGGTAATAATTGTCTCGATACTGTTCTTCGTTCACTTGACTTGAAAAAGTGAAATTCATGAAAGTGCGTTGGAGTATGTGTGATACGATGGATTTCTGTGAGAGTTGTTAGATTGTTGCTTAATACTGTTTCGAGTTCTTGGATTAATTCTGAAAGGTAGTTAGTTGGTTCAGTTTGTTCTATCAAATTCGTTTTAGATTTCTCTTTTGTTAATTTCCGTATTTGTAAGATGGATTTCTCAGAGGTTCTTATAAAAATTCAGTTTCAGTTTACTTTCTGTTTTCACGTATAAGAGATTTCTATTTTGACATGATCATTGTGTTTATTTCCTGGCTGATGTTGTTCGAACACCTTTGTTAATTTCACAAATTATAATTGTAAAATTAATTTGGCATAAAGCATAAAAAAATGTGTCTTGTTCTCAAACAGCACGAAGTATAATTAAGTCGAGAAGTCAAGGGGCAATTATATATATCGAATGCTCGGGTTTTATTACCAAAGAGGTACAGTCTTGAAATAGTTTTGATAAAGACAAACAATATTTACAGATGATAAATTTCTTCTGCATTATTACCAGTCATGATGACGAGATGATAAATACACAAATCAAGGGAACTGATTCGTAAGGAAATCACCAAAAATTAGCACGAACAGAAAAAGGCAACTTGTGTGGATTTGTAACCGGGTACAAATTACCAACACGTATGGAAGATTACTGAGTAAAACAGGGCCGATTTGAGGAGGTTAAGGGTTAAGGGAAAACGTACAGATGAAGGGTGAGTTTATTTAGGAAAAGGAGCGTGGTGAATATGAAGTCTTTGAATGCAACACGACTTGTGACCTTTGCACAAGTAACGATTATGTATGTGTGGATTGTGACCTAGCACAAATCACCTACACACTAACAACTAAAAAGAAAACAAAATAAGATGTTTGGTGGATCGGTGTTATGATGGCTGTGATACCATGAAGACAGACATGATAAATATGAATTGTAATCTTTGAATTGTATTTATCTCAATGCAAGAATGCCGAATATAAAGATGTTACAAGATACATAATCAGGGAAAGTGGATAATCCCCTACGTAACAGCTAACAATCCCACTAATTATGCTAATAGATTGGACTAATTTACAACATAAATAAGGAAATACTTAAAGAGATATTCGGTCTAATAAAATCTAGTGATTATTTTCTGCCATTTCAAAAGTTTATAAAAAGTTCTTTGAGCCTGAAAGCCTAAAATTACATTGATCAGGACTGAAGTAGTTTCAACCAAAGCAAAACTACCCTCTCAAACTGTTTATTACAGTAGAATTTTGGTTTTCGTTTTTGTACATATGGTGAATGGTGGTGTTGTTTCAAGCTGCGGTCTTGTGCTTGAAACTTCGGATTCTTGTAATTTTGCAATTTTCTTTTATTGATTTTTTATTTATTATATATTCCTATGTCACTTTTAGAAACAAGTGATATGTGTACGGATAAATTGCATCTCACTTTTAGTAAATTGATCAACTTTAGGCCATATTTTAAGCTGTGATCCAGTGAAAAGCTCGTTTTAGTAGATGTGCATTATAATTTAAACCCCCAATGCTTATTTTCATTAACTATAATTTCATAGGTAAAAAACAACGAGCTAACCCGACCTGTGACCCATGTGACACGTTTACTAAATGACTCATTTTGACCCAAACCCAGTTTGACCTGACCCATTTCGACCGAAACCCAGTTTGACACAAAATCCATTTCAACCCACCCAAAAACCTAACCTTGCCATTTTGCCACCTACACTATCATAAAAGAATACAATGTTTGATCTCTTTCATATAAGCATTTAGTGTTTCGATAGATAAACGTCTTGGCATCATACATTCATAACATGCTTAGTTTTGATTCAAAGAATTAAAAAAAGATCTGTTCTAGCTTGTTTCATCCCGGTTATCGGTTAGTAAAAGCCCGTTCACGCCAGATCTTACTAAATTACTTTTTCATTTGTCACGTTTTAGTCATTGTGCCTTTCTTTATACATCCATTCATTTAAAGATGGTTTTGTTTCCCATTTGGGTCAAACTGTTACTTTTATAAGAGATGATAATTTTGTTTCGGTTAAGTTACCCATGTTTGGTTATTTGCACATGAAAAGATGGTGTTCTGTCCCGTTTGGGTCATTTTTGAACCCGTTAACATTTTTTTTATACAGATTCTAACACTATCTATAAATAATAACATTTTGATACATACCCCCCCCCCCCCCCACGCCATTAAATCTATGAATAGAAATGTTATTATTTATAATAGATAATGTAAGAATCTGTATAAGAAAATGTCAACGGGTTCAAAAATGACCCAAATGGGACAGAACACCATCTTTTCATGTCGAGAATGTACAAATAACCAAACATGGGTAACTTAACCGAAACAATGATACAGGTATAAACTGATAAAAGCGTGAGTAGCTCACCTTCTCGAGTTCTCCTGTCAACACGAGTCTTCTGAGCTTTGAAGTCACGGATGTTTTGAAATTTTCAAATACATCAAACTGTTGAGTTTTCTTGTTATGCGAAATCATGCTACTTTGGATGAACAATGATATGGATAAAAGTAATCTGAGTATGCACATCTGTGCAGGGACTCGATATGAGAACAGAGAGAGGGTGGGAACTCTTTGATAAACACACGTTATTATTAATATTCCACACTTCTAAAACGTTTACAATACATGAGTATATATAGGAGATCAATCGGTATGAATGAACCGATGTGACTCTTCCTAAGAGATATCTACTAAACGTTACATTCCTATCTACATTACAGAAATACAGTTATTAACTATCTATAATACATATATGGTCCTTCTACTTTAAAGACTTATGATTCTTGATTAATTCATGTCCAACATCACTCCCCTAATCAAGACATCATAATCTTCTTCATGATCTTCACCCTGTTCCTTTTTGTTCATCCCAATTGCAGCCTTGCTTCTTCTTTTATTTTCCTGTATTTGATCGCCTTTGTCTTGTCCCATATTCAGTTCGTTGTTCCTTGACTTCTTCCACTTCAATTCTGCTTTTTTCATTTGGTGATTCAACTATGTCATCTTCCATATCTTCTGCATCAGGCTGTGGTAAGGTATCTGCAAAATCTTTGCCATCTTCATCACTTTCTGCCTCAGGCTGTGGTAAGGTATCTGCAACATCTTTGCCATCTTCATCACTTGTAACACCCCCAAAATTTGGTACAGCGGAAGACTCAACAAGCTTTCGGGGTGCTACGGGGATTGGTATCCAACACAAGACATAATAGAACGAGATAAAGTAAACATAAGAAAAACACAACCAAAACGGGGTTTTAAAGTTTACATTTATCCCAACATCGTTCAGAGTCAGGCCCAAAAGAAATAAACGTAGGTCCACAATTTAATATCAGAGTTTAGAAAAATAGATCCATAAACCAGGTGCCATTGCCAAGCCTCCAATCCAAGCATCCATAGAGCATCACTTAATTTCCTGAGAAAACGTGCTAAAAGTCAGCTTTCGCTGGTGAGATCATAGGTTTAAATTCAACTAATAATATAGTGGACATATACGCAAACGCTTGCTAGCTAGACTAAGGATTCGCTAAAAGCCTGCGGATACCCTCCGCTCCAACATAACACACGGATACCCTTCCGTAATAACCAAAACACACGGATACCCTTCCGTAACAACATAGATATTCGGGTAACCCCCGCAATACCAATAAATACTCGGATAACCTTCGAAGTATTAATAACCTATAGGTGCACACTACAGTATCTAATAAGTCAACCTTGAATAGTACACACGAAACTATGTGACTAAAGCTGACAATCCAAATAACCAAATAAGCCAACCTTGAATAGTACACACAACGAATATGTGACTAAAGCTGACAATCCAAATAACCAAATAAGCCAACCTTGAATAGTACACACAAAAGGTGTGACTAAAGCTGACAATAGATCCTAGTCCATACGCATAGCAAGTTTTAGAAAGATTATAAAAGCGATAATAGTCCACGTAAAATGATTTGCACGTTTCTCACCCCAATCGTTGAAAACATAGTTCAAGAGTAAAAAGTGGGGCTATGACTCACCTCAAGTCCAGAAATCAGCAATAAGAAATCGGTAGAGGTAAGATGTATAATAACTCACAAGACTGCAACTACGGACTCGGCACGACCTAACAATATCAACTCGTTCAGAAATCATTTCCTCAATTTCAATATATTCCCAAACCCGGACGAGAATCCGTTTTATTACCGAAAATCCATTTCGTATAAGTTTGGTGTATTTGCGTTTGGTATCCATACGGGTGGTGGGTCGACACAACTCAACCAAGAAGTCACAACAAAAAGGATGATAAAACAATCTATGGGTCTAATATTAGCCCAATATATCATTTAAATAAATCATCGAAGTTTATCAAATCCGTCGATTTGATAATCCCCCATATTTATTTACTTAATATACCATTCTAAGATTATACCCGAATCCTAGGTCACACATTGCACATAAAGTACTATATGGTATATATCACAGTTTAATAGATTCCCTAATTATGCCGTTAAGCTTGCCAAATTCGTCAATTTGGCAACCTCACGAGATACTTAGTAATTTATTATTCCCGTACATATACCACAACCTATGGGCGTCGTAGGATACGATGCCCATTAATATACTCAACTTAAATAACTAAATAGCTCTTATTTAACCCGTCGACTAAATAAGTTACGTAGTTATCGAAAGTGAATGTATTAATCGTCATATATCCGTGACAACACGAACGTCACAAATAATAAACCACTTGGACTCAAGTGACCACGATCCCGTATAACTCGATAGTTTTCCTTGTTTACTAAAAAGATATTATTTGGTTTAGTATTTATTCAACGTTAAAGATTTCGTCGTTAATTATAGTCGTTTAATTATAATAGCGCTCGTAATATTATTACGCTACTTTCATAGCATAATATTTATAGTCGCGTTATTATATTACTCGTGATCGTTTTATTATTAATATACGCACTTGTATAAATATATATACGTTTTCACGTTTATATATTTATATAAACGTTTATATTATTAATAATATTATTACGAGTTTTATTAGTTGTGTTTAATTATAAATAATTATCGAGTCATGCGAAATGGCCATATGTCCGAGTCATCACTCTCGGCACATTTGTCCAAGTCCAAAGTAAAAATATAACCAAGTCAAAATCAAGTAACCCATCTCCGTCCAAACAACTACCCAAAACACGTGCTACAACAATAGGGTCCGACTACGGCACCCGACTAGCCTATCTCCGTCATTCTAGTTGACCGTCTCACAATCGGTCCCCATTTCCACTATTCGTCAACACAACTCCAATATCAATATAAATCATAATACCCTTCCATTTCAGCTCCAAAGTAACGACCATGATTTCAAAAGTATCAATACTCATATACCACAACAACAATAGAATAACAACCACAACCAAGTTAACTACATCAACAATATACAAAACATCAACAATAGCAGTTAATGCTAATAATGAACAAGAAAACATCAAGTATAAAGATGTGTTCCGGGTCGATTTTACCAAGTCAACCCGTGCCGAGAGACTCCACTTGAGTCTCGGCTCAAAAATAGACCCCAAGGGTCATACCCGAGACCACCGTGGTCTCAGCTAGCTCATCCGAGCTCGACCCAAAACTAGACCGACCTCAAGGGTCACGACACACAGAAACATCATCACGCAACCAAGAATCAAGCTCCAATATAATCTACTATTCTCGCAAGAATGACCACGAGACTAAAACCACCAAGAAAACCACATGGGCTCAAAATAATAACCAAGCCGAGAGTCATAACTCTCGGTTTCACTTCGACCTCAAAAGGTAGACACCAAACCCGGATACCAAACTCATTTATTTATCAAAACCATAGTTTCCCCATCATTTTTAATCCATATTTCATCAAAACCCAGTAAGTTAATCCATGTTTCCACAGATCTAAACCCACATCGAGGCACACATGAGGCCAATCGATGCTACTCACCTCTATACACTTCAAAACTCACGGATCTACAAGAACCAAGAAGAATATGCTTCGAATTGGAATGGTTTCAGGATGTTTTTGTGGGTTTGGAGGCGCGTGAATGGTATCCAATTAAAGAGGAGCATGGGGTGGTAACTGTAGTGGTGGCGGTGTGGTTGTAGTGGTGGCGGTGGAGCGTCGGCTGGCCGGAATAGGCGGCGGCTAGGGATGCTAGGGTTTGTAGTGAAAGAGATGAGGGAGAGAGAGGTATTAAGATGGAGTTATGTTTGTGTTGTGTGTTTATTTGTGAACCGTATTACCACAAGGACCAGCTTTTGTAATAATTTTTTTTTCTCTTCTTTTATTATTAATAATAATAATAATAATAATAATAATAATAATAATAATAATAATAATAATAATAATAATAATAATAATAATAATAATAATAATAATAATAATAATAATAATAATAATAATAGTAATAATAGTAATAATAGTATTACTATGGTGTTGAGCGGGTAACGTGGGTAAAATGTAAAAACATGTGGCCCGAACCCGAACTCATTTTAAAACTTCAATATCACTCGAGAACATCTCGTAAATAATTAAAAATATAGCCGGACTCGTAAGACGAATCACAAAACTGTCGTTAGGTAATCCTAGTGCCGGAGTCAACGTAGTGCCAAATGAGAATTTCATAAAAAATTCACCACGTATAATCATATCGAATCCTTAAAATAAATCTTCAAATCTCGTAAAGATTTTAAAATATAATCAACCATAATGTAGGTTTTACAAGTTCGTTACGAATAAAATTCCAAATATATTTTATAAACGAACTTTAATGTAATGCGGGTTTTCAAAATGACTCCCTAACTTGCCAGTTGTCACATCCTCCCAGCCTCAGAAGGAAACCCGTCCCGGGTTTCACTCGGAAAAATTCATCTACGAAGTGAAAAGCTTCGGATATCTCTTCCAGGACTCGTCCTCACGTTCCCACGTAAATTCTGGTCCATGTCGGGAATTCCAACGAACCTTGACGGGTGGAATACGACTTCTCTTAAGTCGTTTAATCTCTCTATCCAATATCTAAATCGGCTCTTCCACCAAGTTCAATTTCTCATCAACTCGAATATCTTTCATCGGTATAACCGGCATCTTATCAGAAAAACACTTCTTCAAATTACTAATATGAAACACATCATGAACTTTACTCAATTCATGTGGTAATTCCAACCTATAAGCCACGGGCCCAATTTTTTCTAAGATCGAGAACGGTCCAATGTAGCGTGGGTTGAGTTTACCACGTTTCCCGAAACGTATTACACCTTTCCAAGGCGAGACTTTCAGCATTACTTTGTCTCCAACCTGGAACTCTAAAGGTTTACGTCTCTGATCGGCGTAGCTCTTCTGCCTATCTCTGGCTGCTTGCAATTGATCACGAATCTGAGCTACTTTCTCAGTAGTTTCCAAAATCAGTTCAGGGCCTGTGAGTTGGCTATCTCCAACTTCTGCCCAACCAATAGGCGAACGACACTTTCTGCCATACAAAGCTTCAAATGGTGCAGTCTTAAGACTTATGTAGTAGCTATTATTATAGGAGAATTCCGCAAGGGGTAAATACTTCTCCCAGCCTTTACCAAGTCTATGATGCATGTACGAAGCATATCCTCTAACGTCTGAATGGTCCTCTCACTTTGACCATCGGTTTGGGGATGATATGCAGTACTCATATCAAGCCTCGTCCCCAAAGCCGTTTGAAGTGATCGCCACAAAGCTGACGTAAAACGACTATCACGATCCGAAATAATAGATATCGGGACTCCATGACGCGAAATAATTTCCTTCACATATAACCTCGCAAGCTTATCCCCACTATCATCTTCACTAATAGCTAAGAAATGAGCAGACTTTGTCAGACGATCCACAATTACCCAGATACCGTCACAACCACTAGCTGTCCTCGGTAATTTGGTAATGAAGTCCATAGTAATCCGCTCCCATTTCTAGACTGGAAGTTCTGGTTGCGTCAATAATCCTGACGGTCTTTGATGCTCTGCCTTGACCTTAAAGCAAGTCGAACACCTTCTAACGTACAACGCTATATCTGCCTTTATATTTGGCCACCAATATAACTTTTCAAATCCTGGTACCTATTGTCAGACCCAGGATGAATAGAGTATCTTGACTTATGCGACTCGTGCATAATCAACTCTTGACTTCCTCCATACAAAGGTACCCAATTTCGCTCTCTAGAACATAATACTCCATCATAACGCTTAACAAATCCCTTCTCACTTTCTGCCATCCCAAATATTTTCTCAGCAGGTCGATTTTCTGCTTTCAACGCTTCCGTTTGAGCTTCTAATATTTGAGACGGTAATGGCGATACGATAGTCATTCCTAATGACCTAACTCGTAACGGTGGAATTT
>JARVZY010006272.1:0-26857 GCA_030686995.1 Artemisia argyi
CCATGGGGTAATCGAGTCTCCACGAAATGAAACCGCATTGAGGGTTTCGAGAGGAAATGTTTCATTTATTTCCTTTTTCTCGAAATCATTTTGGTGAGGGTTTTCAAGTCGGGAGAGATGATCAGCAGCTAGGTTCTCAGCTCCTTTTTTATCACGAATAATGATATCAAATTCCTGAAGGAGGAGAACCCATCGGAGGAGTCTTGGCTTTGCATCCTGTTTTGCAAATAGATATTTCAAAGCCGAATGATCCGTATACACTATGCTTTTAGTCAGAATCAAGTATGGCCGGAATTTTTCAAAAGCATACACCACAGCTAATAATTCTTTTTCAGTGGTGGTGTAATGGCTTTGTGCCTCGGTCATAGTCTTGCTGGCATAGTGTATAGGCTGAAAATGTTTTGTTTTGCGTTGCCCCAAGACTGCCCCTATAGCATAATCACTAGCATCACACATGAGCTCGAAGGGCAAGTCCCAATCGGGGGCAACAAGAATCGGTGCCTCGGTAAGCCTTTTCTTTAATGTTTCAAAGGCTTCGATGCACTCAGGGGAGAAGATAAAAGGAGCATCCTTCTCGAGGAGATGGGTCATGGGCCGGGCAATTTTTGAAAAATCTTGAATAAACCTACGATAGAAACCGGCGTGACCCAAAAAGCTCCTAACACCTTTCACGGTTGTGGGATGAGGCAATTTTGCAATGACGTCCACTTTGGCACGATCAACCTCAATCCCGTTTTTTGAAATTTTATGGCCGAGGACAATGCCCTCTTTGACCATAAAGTGACTCTTCTCCCAATTTAGACATAACTTTGTGTCTTCACAACGTTTTAGCATGCTGTCTAAATGGGAGAGACATGATTTAAACGAATCCCCAATGACCGAAAAATCGTCCATAAAGACCTCCATGCTTTTCCCGATCATGTCGGAAAAGATGGCCATCATACATCTTTGAAACGTGCCCGGAGCATTACATAAGCCAAATGGCATACGTTTATATGCGAAGGTTCCATAGGGGCACGTAAAAGTGGTCTTTTCTTGGTCTTGCGGGTCAATGGGAATCTGAAAGTAACCCGAGAAACCATCGAGGAAGCAATAGTACTCATTCCCCGCTAATCTCTCGAGCATCTGATCCATAAAAGGCAGAGGAAAATGATCCTTACGGGTAGCGTCATTCAATTTACGATAATCAATGCAGACGCGCCAACCCGTAACCAAACGAGTTGGAATTAACTCATTCTCCTCATTTGTGACAACGGTAATGCCACCCTTTTTTGGAACACAATGGATTGGGCTGACCCAAGGACTGTCTGAGATAGGGTAAATCAATCCGGCATCAAGAAGTTTTAAAACCTCTTGTTTGATAACCTCATGGATTTTTGGATTTACCCTTCTTTGTTGTTGGACCGCAGGTTTGAAATCGTCCTCCATTAAAATCTTATGAGTACAAAACTCAGGGTCAATGCCCTTGATATCTGAGAGACGCCAAGCAATTGCTTGTTTATGAGATTTCAAAACTTTGATAAGAGCAGCCTTTTCCTCATCGCTTAAGTCTTTGGCAATTATGACGGGTAATTTATCATCACCCTCCAGAAATGCATATTCAAGATGAGGCGGCAAGTCCTTAAGTTCAACCTCGGGGAAGTCATCAGTTTTCTCAACATGTTTGACCTCCTCATTATGAAGTTGTTGTGGTAGAACCTGAAGATGAGAGGGATCCTCGTTTAACAATTTTTCAAGCAGGAGAATATCCCTCTCAAGGTCGATCTCTTGGCTATCGACTCCATCGGGAATCGAATCACTTTTGAGAAACGCTTCCATTTCTTCTAAGATGAAGTCACTTCCCTCAAACGGTGTGAGGGAAGGAGAAGAATTGGCTATGATGGGGTGAGAAGTCTGAGTGAGATTTTCACTCGAAGAATCATCAATGAAACCTAAAATCTCTTGAGCATACTCCTCAGCAGCAACATCGATGACATCAATTTGATTCACCGACTCACAATCATAATTGGAAGAGTATCTCGAAGTTTGATTTAGGTTGAAGGTAATAGCTTCCGTTCCAACACGCAATGTGATCTCATGCTCAAATACATCGATAAGAGTGCGCCCAGTTCTAAGGAATCCCCGCCCAAGGATGAGAGGGACCCTAGAATCGGCATCAAAGTCAACAATCACAAAATCTGCTGGAAAATGGAACTTTCCCACTTTAACGAATACGTCCTCGGCAATGCCAATGGGACGAGAAATCGAGCGATCGGCAAGCTCTAAAGTCATGCACGTGGGAGTGAGTTCTGGGAGAGAAAGTTTCTTCCATACAGAATATGGCATCAAGTTGATGCTAGCACCTAGATCGGCTAGGGCGAAGCAATCAACCATTCCCGGGAAAGTACAAGGAATGAGAAATTTCCCGGGATCTCTAAGCTTTTCAGGAAGCTTTTTCAAAAGAACCGCAGAGCAGTTCTCATTCAGAGGAGTTCTTGCCATCTCGAATAACTTTTCTTTATTACTCAACAGATTTTTGATTGTCGATGCAAACTTAGGCATCAAGAGAATAGCATCCGCGAAGCTGATATCAAAGTGCAAATCTTGGAAGATTTGGAAAAATTTATCCATTTGGTGATTAGCTTTTTCGCGGAGCTTTTGTTCACTGAGACGTGAAGGATATGGAATAGAAGTTTTGGATTTCGGGTTGTCCACTGGAGTTTCTGGTGGTTCAAAGACAACTCCAGGCTTACATCTGGTTTCAGGATTATCCTGAGGTTGGACATGTGCTGTACTTCGTGTGCTAGGAATTTGCACCTTGTCCTTTGTTACCTCAGGCTCACGATTCACTACCTTAGGAGGAGAGGAAGAAAAGGTAGTAGGAATCGCGGGCTCATCATATGAAGCACCACTTCGTGTTGTGATCGCCTTAGCATCGCCCCTCGGGTTAGCGATCGTGTTGCTCGGTAAAGTAGTACCTGAGCCCGAGGGTCGATCATTTAAAGACTTCTTAATGTCAGAAATCTGGCTGACCAGCAACTTGTTCAACTCTTCTTGGGACTTCATAAATTGCTTCAACAATTCATCAGATGAAGGCCCGGTTGGAACAATGGCTTGATTCGGATTAGGAATATTTGGGGCTCGATTGTTCGGGTTGGGGCTATGATGGAAATTTCCTTGATTTTGTTGATGGAAATTCCCTTGATTCTGGTGATTGTTTCCATGAAAGTTCCCGGTGTTGAAATTACCCTGACCTTGGTTCCGGTTAAAGTTTCCTTGATGTTGAAAACCTTGATTTTGAAAACTTTGGTTTTGATTTTGAAAACCGTGACCCTGATTGAAATTATTTTGATTTTGATAACCTTGGTTAACTCTGTTTTGGTTTTGGCCACGGTTTTGAACATTTTGGTTTTGATTAAAACCAGGAGGTCCAGGATAATGGTGAGGACGATAGTTCGGGTCAATAGGAGGACGGTATTGATTTCCCCCTTGATTTTGGAACCCGACAACAGCATTAGCTTCATATGGAGTACCATCAGTAGCTGTGCAATTGTAGTAGGCATGCGGCCCACCACAAGTCACACAGACTTCCACTTTTTTAACCTCAGCATGGGGAGGATGTTGTGGAAATGAGACTTTCTTTGTTTGGGCGAGAACCAAAGCTTGGATCGCTTCAGTGAGCTTGTCAAGCTTAGCATCCGTGCTAGATTGACCCACAGAAGATGAAGTAGAAGGACCCGCATTAATTTGGGAAACAATCGGTTTGCTTCTTGTGGAGCGGACCTTAGACTTGTTTTCTATGATTTGCAAAGCTTCTTTCGTGGTTCTACTCAAAAAATTTCCTCCCGCGGAGGCATTGAGAGAATCCTGATCAGCTTGGCTCACGCCATTGTAAAACGTATCGAGTTGCATCAACTCAGAGAAACCATGATGTGGACACTTGCGAAGTAATTCTTTGAAACGATCCCACGCTTCACCAAAAGATTCATCGTATTTTTGAGTGAACTTGGTGATTTCGTTTTTAAGACTCGTGGTCTTGGAAGGTGGGAAGAATTCATTCACAAACTTTTTGACGAGATCTTCCCAAGTCTCAATAGATCGTGGAGGTTGTTTTTCAAGCCAAATCCGGGCTTGTCCCTCCAATGAGAATGGGAAGAGAAGGAGTTTGATTGCTTCACACGGGACATTTTTGTACTTGATGGTTGATGTGATTTTGTTGAACCATCGAATATGAGCATGAGGATCGTCCCGCTCAAAACCATAGAATTGGCTTGAGGTTACAAGATTGAGTAACCCGGTTTTGAGCTCAAAATTATCAGCCACAATGGCTGGGACAACAATGGCATCTCCGTAACCCTCGATGGGTGCTTGGAGAAGTTCACACATGGGACGGTCTTCCGCCATGGTGACAGTGGGTGTGGCAACAGTACGGATCTCAGATCCGACTGTTGGTGCTGAACGTCGTCGAGGTCTTCTAGGTTTCCGAACAAGCTCACGTAATGGGCTCGTGGACCTTGAAGAACGAGTGCGCATGCACTAAAAACCAATCAAAACAAAAATCGAGGCAAAACAACAGTGAACTTAAACCAATAATCGCAAGCAAGTGGCTTCTTTAAGAAAGGTACACCACCCACAAGGATACAAGGCAAGTTTTAATCTTTTTGATTTGGGAACTTATTTGTTCACACCTCCAGTTGGAAAGTGTTCTGTCTTGGTTTGCGACGGTCTATTTTTATGTAGAGTTTTTATACACAAGAAAGAGACGGATGTTTTGTGTTTTTGTGAATGGGTTTAAAAACTTTTGGGAATTATTTTTGATATCGTCTCGTTTACCAAAATCGTTTTTCTTTAAGAATCACCTTAAAAGAAAACCGAATCAGAAAACGTTACGATTTGTTTTGTTGTTTTTATATTTTTTTTTTTTTTTTGGTGTTTTAACACTTTAGGAAAAGTGTTAATGACTTTTTTGTATTTTGATTATGAAAATATACACAAGTGATGGTATTTGTACAGTGAAAGATGTGAGATAATACTAATCTCAAATAACGCTAAAGATACGCGCACACTTCCCCGGCAGCGGCGCCATAAATTGATTGATGCTAAACCACCTAACTTATATTGACCAGATAATGGTCAACAAAGTCAAATAGCCTAGGTCAATACTCCGGGTAATATAATGTATCACCGGGTCGTGAAATCCCGTTGAAGTGTGAAATGTGACTTTAGCGTATTAGGGATCGGGTAATTATTCACAGGAAAGGATTATGATCAAAATTATTTGGATTTTATAAACTAATATAGCTTAGGAAAGCTACGTGAGTGATTACTGGAATTTGGATTACAAGGATTTGAGCTTAAACCAAAAATTATACGTTTAAATTAAAAACGTATACTGATGAATCGTACAAAAAGTACAACTGAAGAACTGAGAGGGGTAAAAGTGTAAATTTGATATTTTTACAATCCTATGAATTAAAGAAAATTTTAAGAAAAATAAAAAGTATTTTTATACTATTTAATTATTTAATATTAATTATTTTACTAATTATCTATTTAATACTAATTTAATTAATTAAAATTATTAGAAATACTAAAAAGGTTTAGAAAATTAAGAAAAATTTTATAAATCTAATTAACCATCATGGGAATCCTAAAAAATTATAAAAAGTTAATTCTAAGTATTTTTAAGCTAATTAAATAATTATTACTCTATTTATTAATTAATATCTAACTAAACTATTTAAATTATAAATACTATTAAATGAACAGTAAAAATTTTAGAAAAATTTATAAAATTATTTTAACTAAAATAAAAGCTATAAAAATTATAAAAACTAGGTTATACTATTTAAAAACTAATTATGCTATTTAATTGATTAATATTAATTAAAACTAAATTAAATTAAAATTAATTAGTAATACCACTAAAAGACAAAATAAAAATCTGGAAAAATTTGTAAAATTACTTTAACCTAAATTATAATTTCTAAAAATATAAAAGTGATATATTATTTAGAAATTAAATAAAAAAGAAAAATAAATAGATAAATCCTATTAAATAGAAGCTATCACTATTCTTAAAAGTTGGTTTTTTGGTTTTTTCTTTTTTCCAAACTAATAATAAGATAAAAATGAGCACTTTTAATTAAGACAACTTTTTTACACCCCTGGAAATAAGCACTTGGAGTGCTTATTCACCTCACAGTTGACTTTTGTTGACTGTGATGGTTAATAAGCTCAAAATGGAAATTTGGGGGTCCACAATGATGATTCTTGGTTTCTCTGAGTTTAAGGAACACAATTAAGCAAAACTTGAGCCAAAAAGTAGCCTGAATAAGCCAAAATTAACAAATAAGCACTTAGCTTATTTGTTGACTGAGCAGTTTGAGGGACAAACTTAATAGGCCAAATTAGGTAGGGACCACAGATATAGGGGTCAAACAAAAGGTCAATCCTACTTACTGGGTAGGAGGGGGGTTGAGAGATGCAAGGCCAAGGCTGTGGGACCCACTGGGTCAGTCACAAACCACCAATGAAGTGGGGTGGTTGCTGAGGCAACTGAGAGCAGGGCAAATAAGTTGCCCTGCAGGTCACTTTGAGACCTGTTTTGACCCACCAAACAAATTGAATAAAATCTGGAAAAAATTACAAAAATCTACAAGGTGGTAGAGTATAAGCACACCAATTTTCAGCTTCTAATAGCTAAAATCAAATAAGTTACAACCTTCCCAATATTGCTCAAAATGACTGAGCAAAGTTTTGACTTTGAAGAATTTTGAGCTAGTTTGACTTTTATGAACTTGTGATTGATTTAACTGACTCAAATCATGTTTGTAGGTTAAGTGTAAACTGAATTAGACTAAAATTCCAACTTGTGAACAAGATTTGTGAGATTTGGATTCAAAAATCACCACAGTGAACTGTGGTGATTATAATTTTGTGATTTTGACTTTTGAAGTGTTTTGGACCAAAAAAACTTGTTTCCCTGAGCTATATTACACCCAACAAACAATTGCAAACAGATAGATACTAAGTTGAACAACTACAACACCCTAGACAAACTAGAACCAAACACCCTCTTAAAAACAGTTATAAGAGAGATTAGCACTTAAACAAGTGATCAACACAAACAGATGATTACAATTAGTCAATAAGCTATTAAATAACTGTAATGCACTTAAATTAACAACCTAAACTACTTTAAGAGTAAAAATGAAAAAGTAAGTAGCTTACAAAGCCTTCCAAGCTATTTAGTGAACACCAAAGACCAATCCAAACAAACCTATGCCCTCCCCTGAGGTTCCTAACCCACAGCCTTCCAAAATGCACTGTGCTCCATGCTTTTCCAACCAATGATCACACTTTTTTATTTTTATTTTTATTTTTCTTATTTTCTTGATTTTTGTTGAAAACTGAGTTGTAGGAGTTCAAATGAGCTTATGAAACTTGAATTATCTTATTTTTGAGCATACAAGAGCTTCTGAGTACTTTGAATACAAACAACTTAACTTAATTGAAACTTGAAAACTTAAAGTAAGACTTGAAAGATTGAAATTGAAAATTAAACTTTAAATTGAACTTTGCATTAATAAAAGAGTTACATTACATAGAAAATAAACTGAAAATACAACTTAACTAAGAAAATTACACACTTTTAGCTTCTATGAGCTTATCTATATATACCGACCTAAAAATTAATCCCATCTCCTTTCACACAGCTTCCTTTTGAATTTTAAGAGTCCCACATGCTTTGTCTTTGACCTCTGACCAAATCCCCATCGTTGAATTGCTATGAGATCAATCCTAGCCCTTGATCATGATTTTGGCGCCAAAAAGGGTACGGGGCCAAATTGGGTGGAACTGGTGAGGGAAATGGGGAGCATTTATGGTGGTGGAGTTGGTGGGTGAGGGCATTAATGGTGGGGGAGATAGTAGGTGAAAAAGGCGAGGGGGGGAAGGATTTCTCCCTGGAAATGCGCAGCTTGGTTGGGGGAGAAGGTGGTCAACGCGGTCAACGCGTGTATTATTTAAAACGGTTAAAGGCTTTGGGCTAAGTGGGATTGGGCCTGGGTTGTGTTACTGGATCAGACCATGCTTGGGTGGGTTTGGTTTGTTTTGGGTTAAATGGGGTCCGGTTGGTATGAAGTTAACACAAGGACCATTTTGCAATTTTTTCAAAACCTTAAGGACTGAAATTGCCAAACTCCCAAAGTTCTCAAAGTGCTATTTTTTTCACATGCCAATAATTCAAGGACCAATTTTGCATTTTCCCATTTTTTTCAAAATTTCAAAACATCCCAGGGACTAATTTTGCCAACTTTGGATTTTCAGGGACTAATTGTGTAATTTATGAAATCTTGCAACCCAATTATGAAATTTTGACTTTATTTGACTTTTAAGACCTTGGGTTGACTTTTCCTTAAAAATAAATGCATAGGGACTAAAATTGACAAGTTTTGAAACTCGGGGGACTGAAACTGCCAATACTGCAAACTTTGTACGTTTTTTCTTTGTTTTTGCACATTTTGCTTTTAAAACACATAAAACACAATCCCTGGGATAATTTAAGTATTTTGATATCTTTTTGATTGTTTTTGTGCGTTTTGGCAGTTTAAATATATCGAAAACGATGAGTGTTTGAGCACTCATCACCCGTCCTGTTTTCACGTACGGACAACTGTACGTTGCTGTTTCAAGAGTAAAAAGCAAGCAAGGTTTGAAGGTTGTAGTATGTGATCAGGATGGTAATGTGTCCAAAACGACAACAAATGTCGTGTATAAAGAAGTACTTGAAGGTCTATGATTGAAACTATAAAAAGGTATGTAAAATACACAACTCCCTTTATCTTTCTCACATTCTCAATTGTTGACTTATTGTTTTTACTGACATCATATTTGGACTATTAGATGTGCAGGCCACGGATATTGGGTTTCAGCAACGTTAGACACTCACGCACACCTTTTGATACTAAAGACAGTCTGTTTTGGAGACCACCAAGCTTTTAGCCTTTGTTACTTTATTTGTAAGAAAAGGATTTGCTTATTGCATAATGGACGGATTGTCACATTTTTTTTATATGTTAAGTAGAACATGCTTACGTTATCAAATTCCTTATCATCCCATTTATCTACTTCTTTAAAATATTACCCGGTGTCAACAGGTCTCTAATCTAGTTGTGAATACAATGAGGTACAAATAACCATATAAAAATGATTAGTAACTTTATTACAAACGATATAAAAATGATTTGTGATATTGGAACCAAAAAAGGTACAGCCAATATATAGGGTAGGATTAGGGTTTTATTTAAACACAGTCTTTGAAAAAGATTTGGGAAAATTTTCAAAAATTTTGAGTTTTCAAATTGTTGATTCACTGTACCTAAAATCATTCCATAATTATTTCATATTAATCCCTTGATTTTAGGTGGCCATTGAAGTGTTTATAACATAAAATCAAACTTACATTGCTTATCCCTTGATTGTAGCTTATGCCAATAAATGAAATTACGGATTTTAATTGTAATTTTGAAATGAATATAGATAATTGATATGCCTACTAAGCAGTGAGTGTTTGTTGGACATTTATTTTAGGCATGTCTATTTTGTTTTGAAAGCTTTCAACACAAACACTCAAGTGCTCTAGTGGTTGAGTATTTGTTTGTTGTTCAAGAGGTCATGGGTTCGAGTCCCATTAGTTGCAACTTTTTTAAAAATGATAATTTAATGCATGAAAAGTGTGTGCCTAGTAGGCAATGACATGGCATAGAATTGAATATTTGGCATTGAGGTGGCATTAGTTAGAGGTTAATGATGTGGCATGTTAAGCCTCTTATATAGTGTAAGATATATATATATATATATATATATATATATATATATATATATATATATATATATATATATATATAACTCATAACCTATAATTTAATATAAAAACACACACCTTCCATCATTCAAGTTATCATGATCTACCCATAACCTAATAAAACACAAATATAACAAATAAATAAATAAAAGGAAATGACATTGGCTTGGCTGGTGAAGATGGTGCCAACCTTTATAACTCAAGGGGTTGTCTTGGTTGAGTTATACGTCCGTGTCATATGCAATAAAATAAATGTAACAAATAAATTTGTAAGTGTCACTAAAAAGTTTATGTGATTCACCTGCACTTTGAAAAGAATAGGTGGAAGTCGAGTAGGTAAAACCATAAAAGTCTATTTTTAGTGACACAAAAGGTGTGAGTACATAATTCTTGTCTCGTGGCACATATTGTTAAATAAAAGTGTTATTAAATCTCAAAATTTTAGGTTTTTGCCAAAACTTTCTAAAAAGCGTCATTAAAAGCTTAGATTTAATGACATTATTTTGTGTCATTATAACCTTTGTCACTAAATGTCTAATTTCTCGGAGTGACTCTTAGTTTGACTTATGTCAAAACCATTTGCGTGCAGAATCTAAAACTATTATATATTTAAATTATAACATTATTTATATTATTTATTTATTTTCTTTTTAAGGAATTAGTTAAAAACCTTGTGTATTATATGATAATGGAAAGCTTTCACATTTATCAAGTTTAATTAATTTATTCATTCATGATCAACACATAATTTCAAGTACATGTGCACTTCTTGTTGATGTTTTGATCGACGCCTCAATTGATATTAGGAGTTGATGTAGGTGCACGTAGATCTCTCTTGGCAATACAAACACAAAAATGCTTGATGCAAAGAGGAATTGACCATGGTGGACAAGGGGTAAATGGCCAACAATCTCCAACCTTTTTACATGGATACTCATTTGCATGTGAAACTTGAGGAAAGTTCATCAAACCTGTTACGTAAAGCAAATAAAAATCATTCTTAATTAGCATTTACAAATTGTATCAAAACATGCGTGCTTCGATTAATGCGAGCCAGATTTGAAATTTTTAAGACCAAATGCATAAATAAACTTAGGGTCCGCTTGGTTCAAAGTAGGGAAAGGGAAAGAAAAAGGGAATGCAAAGGAATGAGTGAGGTGGGAAATCAATACTTTACCCCCCAATTTATTCTATTATGGTTGATTACCCACTACGGGGTAATCAATACATTTGCACTCCCTAACGAAGCACCATATATTGAGTGATGTGGGCCCTTTTAAATATCTTACCCATTCCCCACCCCCTTTAACCCCCTACCAAGCACCCCATTAGTACTGTTATATACAAATTCATAGGTTTGTTTATATAAACGATAACTACATACAAAGTAATAAAATGCTCAAATGGGAAAAGATTGATTTTACCCAAAACGAAAATGAACAAGACGAAGAATGTTGTCATCTCCATTGATACCATCTTCATCTTCACTTGGAAGAAATTGAAATGTTCTTTTTTTTTTTTTTTTTTTTTTAATTAGATATGCAAGTTTATGTTATTTCGTTTGCCATTTATACACAAATCGTGGTCATATCAGTCATGTAGCATTTAATGATTTTTACTTTGTTGAATAAAATCAATGAATTATATAATTCAATGGTTTCAACTTTCAAGACTACCTATTTATAGGCTATACTATACTGTTTTCGTTGTAATGTTATTCTCTATATTTTCATATTCATATCTTTTCTTTTTGACATGTTTTAATGAATTGGATTTGTAATTCCAAAAAGGCTAGTCGCGCAGTTTGTTGATCGTTTGCCTTGCACCTCTATATAAATTGAAAGAATTAATATACAAATAGACAGTATTTCAAATTTCAGTTAACAAAACAAAATTTTGAAAAATAAAAAGAAAACTTGATTGATGGAACAATGCAAATTTGCACTTTCTCTTAAACCATGTGTTTTTGTTTACCCACTATAATTTCAAAAACGATAAAATAAAATTTTGTAACAATTGAATGCAATTTAATAGCTTCCATGAACTGTGTGATTAAATGGTTACAATACTGCCTATTTTTAGACTATATTTTATCTCATGTTAGTAAGTTTGATTATTCACGGCAAATGTATACTTATGACGGTGTAATACTAACAATGGTGTATTACACAAGTCTATCTTTTCTCCTAGCTTTATATGATCAAAATAAGCCGTAAACGAACCGGACGAACACGAACGAAGCTTTGATCATGTTTGTTCATTTAATTTTAACCGGACAAATATACGGACACGGACGCTTAAACAGACGAATTTTCTTGTTCATGTTCGTTTATTAAGAAAATGAATTGTTCATGTTCGTTTATGTTTGTTCATTAAGACACTAAACGAATGCTAAACGAACATAAACGACCAAACATAAATTGTTGATACAAAAGTTGGGCGTTCCTTGTTTGGGTTCCTGTTCTCATACCAATTAGATCAATGCTTGAAACCTGCGCACTAAGAAAGTAAACAAACACCGTTAGGCTTATCGTGGGATTGTCTCCCACGATTATCCTCCGGCGTGAGAGTAAGTAATCGATTTTAGGGTTATGTAGTAGAGTTTTAGGGTTGTGAGTCGTACCTTTATCGAGAGTTATGATATTGTTTATATAGGCACGGAATCCTTATTGGATACGTGCGCCTTACTTTTCGGTATATATCCAATTTGGATATATATCCCTTAAATAAGAGATATCCATATCACGACTATAAATAACATTGGGCTTGGGCATTCGTGAGCCCAAGCCGTTAGCGAACCGGCCCAAATCATTGTTATGATAGCCCACTCATGGCGGGCTTGGGCATTAGTAATGTGTATCATTTGGGCTCGTGACCCGAATATAGACTATACGTCATCATGTCCCCCCAGTCTAGTGTGCGCGGGTTGTGGCTGCGTATACTAGACTAAAAAATATCAGCGGTAAGCGTGGCGGGAAGAATTCAAAATATCTACCGCCAAAAATTGGGACTATGTATCTAGTCCCAAAATATCATCCACGTGTGCTTTGAAAAACGTGAAAAAGTGTATGTACCTCATGGTATTCTAGCCACACGATGAAGATAGTGGGATTCACGTGGCATACATCCAAGGTAAGAGGAAACCCTATATAAGGGGTATTCATTTTCACTCTGTTTACCACAGTAAAAAATACAACTTCCTCTCATTTACGAATCTTTGTGCAAGAAAAACTTAGTAGCGTCAAAGGTAATTGCGTGTGCATACCACTAGGAAAAAATGGTTCGTCAATTAGAGGAGTTCCACTCCGAGATGGACGAGGATGAACTATGTCAGTTCTCCTCGGATTACTTTATTCCGCTGGCGGTGCATCCGGAGGTACCGGATGCGGACGCATGTATTGCGGACATCCCTGAGGGGAAGTTAGGGGTATACACGCGCTTTTTTTGATTTCGCAAACCAGCGCGTGCCTATATCCCTATTTTTGAGCGACGTGCTCAACTTTTATCACCTCCATATTTCACAGCTGCACTGTATATGTGCGGCAAAAATAACGAATTTCGAGATAAACTGCCGATTACTCGCGGTCAGACCTACTATCAATCTTTTTTGTGCGTTTTACCACACATCATGGTCGAACGGGTAGGTAACGTTCTCCAAGCGCTCAGGACCCTATCAGTGCTATGCTGAAAAGGTAGATTCCCTTAGGGATTGGAGAGAGAAGTTTTTCCGGATAGACGATAGGGTATTCACCACGCTCTCTAGGTTTTTTTACCCAAGGGACGCTTCTAAAGGATGAGCGCCCAGATCCCGGTACATACAGCGTGGGAGATGCGAAGACCTTTAATAGTAACCGTATCCCCATCAGCCCCTATCCCGAGGAATTTTTGGTTCATATGGGGATGAGTCGCAATTACTTCGGGACAAGCGACGAGGTGCCTACGTTTTTGGATGAAGATGGCCGGGGTGGGTGCTTGTCCTTTCTTATCCTCGCCTTTATAATGTAAGCTTTCTTGTATATTTTAGCTTTATCAACTAACTTTGTTCTTCTTTTGTTTGTTCATGTGTCGCGCAGAAATGGATCTATTCGCTGTGGTGAGATTGAAGAAGCCTATGCAGGTGACTGTGGGCGTGCGCCCCTTGAAGGAAGGCGAAGTGCCTGTCTTAGAGGCTTCTGCTGGACGCCTTCTAGAGTTTGCTCGGGAAGAGTCTTCTGACGCCTCACGGCCTATTTTGAGAGCGACACCAGTGCAGACTGTTCCTGCGCAGGGAGTGGTGGCGCCTGAGGTTGCGCATGCTGAGTCGTCCACTTGTGCAGGGATTCTGAGAGTGGATACTGACTCTGAAGAGGAGCACCAGGGTGTGAAGCGCAAGGCCGTTGTTGATGATGGTGAAGGGACCTCCAAGCGCAGACGTCATACCATCATTGTGGATGAATCCACAGAGGAGGAGACGTCGTCGTCTGTTGTTGTGCAGGAGAATGATGGGACTGCACCTCCTAGGTGAGTGACATTTACTTAAGTATTTACATTTATATGTGTTACTTCGCAGTACTTATCCTTGACTTTTCTGTTTTTGCGTATAGTGGCAGTGCTGCAGGGGGTGATGCAGGGTCCGTTGAGGGGTTGGTGCCACCTCAGGCGACTCATTTTCATGTAGAGGAGCCGGTGAGTACGCATGAAGGGATGTCTGCGCAACAACTAATGGAAGAGCTTGGTGCTGCTGCTGAGCATCAGGCCGAGTTAGTTACTCAACTGAAGGCGCGGTATGTTGGGGAAGGTAGCAGTCTCGCTCAGAAGGATGAGGAGATTGCCTTGCTCAAGGCGCAATTAGCTGATGCGCGAGCAGAGGTATAGTCTACCACTGCGCATGCTAGGAAGGTTGCTGATGAGAAGCTATCCTTGATGGTGGATCTGAAGCGTGAACGTGCTGCAGCTGAGCAACATAGGTCTAGCTGTGCCTGGGCATTGAAATACTTGCAGGAGAATCGGAGCAAGCATTTTGCTCAGCTTAATGAGTTCTGCGAGCGCATAGAGGAGAAAGTGAAAGTGCAGGAGAGCAAGCTGCGGAAGCTAAATATAGAGTACGATGAGGAGTTATATCCTCATCTTATGTCTACCATTGCTGAGTGCAGGTATGTATCTTCTATTTTGAAGTCTTTATTTACTATATGCTTTAATGCTCTTTTTACCTTCTAACGCGTGCGTTGTTTCATGTGCAGGTGGTTTATTATCCATGGTTTGCGCTTAGCTGCTATGGGCACGTTGGAGTCCCCTGAGGTCGTAGAGGACTTTGGGAAGGTCGAGGAGTGCGCTGTGGCACTCGGCAAGGCCCAGGCTATGGAGGAGCTTCATGAAAACAAGATGTTGACCATGCCACTTGCAGAAGTTCCTGGGTACAGCGCAAATGCTTTTGATGAGCTGGTGGAGGCCATGGAAAAGATGAAGGTCTTCGACTTTCCTCAGATTACCCGCTTGGAGCGTGATCAGGACTATCCTATCAGCGTGATCATGCAGGGCCTAACTCTGTCCAAGCACATAGCTGAGGATGCGGAGGCGCACCCTGACTTCTTTTTGAAGCCATACGAGTCGCAGCTGAAGGTGCCTGTTTTTGTCCGCCCCCGCCAAATGCTTAATCCCTTTGCTCTTGAGAAGGAGATTTCTTTGAAGAAGTGCTTAGAGGCGCAAGAGACAAGAGCTGCTCATAAGAATGGCATGAAGGGGAAGGCGATTCTTTGCGGTGTTGGCGCAGCCCATCTCCCCAGGTCTGATAGGATCCCCGTTAGCGTACCAACGGTGTCTCAGGAAGATATCAGCCTTTTAAGGAGGCTGAGTGAGGCTGGGAAGTTGGCCTCTACAGCTAGTAGCTCAAGTCACAGGTGTGCTCATAGCATTTAGATATGTATTTTTGTAATTATAACTTGTATAAACTCGTAGTTCTCATGAATAATAATTTATGTCTTTTTTTTCGTACGCCTTTTTATTTGTACTTAGAGTGTTTCTCATTTTGTGAAAGATCATCCAAGAGTCAAATTGAAACCATGAAATACTTAAAACGACTTATATTAAGTGCGTGACTTAAAAAATCATAGACTTGCGTTATTTTGCAAAGACTTTATCAAATGACCAAGAGTATTGGCTCATAAATTGCTAAGCATGTAGAGTGTACGTGATATTGCGCATCCTTCGTGGAATGCGCATTTAAACTTACTTCAACGTCTTGAAAATAAGGCACTTAGCAAGGATGCGTGATCCAGTGTTGATGGGTTTGCAACCCTCTTACTCAACGAGTTAGTTAGTAGGTTTACTCATCCTTTCTGCCATCGTAGGTCTTAATAAGTGCATGCACGCCATGTAGGCAAAATATAAAAAATAACGATATTGAGACATAAGAATATGTAAGCAATAAAGTTAAATGTGTTATGGAGTTAGCTAGAAACCACAACATTTTATTAATTCTTGCAAGTTTTTTAAGATAAAAGACAATTCCTAAAAAGAAAAGAAAATTCAAATACAGACATTTATTGGGCACGTACTAAAGTGCGAGGTTGTCTGCGTGTGGGCTGTAGCCTTTCCTAAAGATAGCATCTCTTGAGATTGCAGATTTTCCAAGTGCGTGCCAGCTCATGGCCTTCCATGTCGCACAACTTGTATGCACCATTGCCTAGTGCATCTGTGACCTCATAGGGTCCTTCCCACTTGGGTCCAAGCTTGCCTGTATCTTCTGCGTGGCTTGCATCATTGGCGCGGTACACAAAGTCTCCTGGCCTGAAAGAAGTATGTTTGACTTTTGCATCATAATACTTCTTCATCTTTGCTTTAGCCTTTGCTTCACGTATAGCTGTGCGTTCACGCCTTTCTTCTAGCAGGTCCAAGTCTATGCGCCGCTCATCGTCATTTGTTGTGACGTTTATTTTCGCTGTACGGATAGTTGGCATTCCAATTTCAGCTGGTATGACGGCTTCTGTTTCATAGACAAGAGAGAATGGTGTGTCTCCTGTACTTGTTTTAATTGTCATGCGGTGCGCCCATAAAACATGTGATAATTCATCCACCCATCTTCCTTTGTGTCTGTGAAGGCGCGCTTTTGTTCCTTCGCCCAAACTGCGATTCGCGCGTTCAACTAGGCCATTGGTTTGTGAGTGTTTTACTGAAGCAAAGTGTTGTGTAATGTTTAATTGCACACACCAGTCTTTGAACGGGTTATCACAGAATTGTTTTCCATTGTCCGAGATAATCTCTCCAGGTAGTCCAAATTGACATACAATGTTGTCCCACACGAAGCGTTTGACTTGGTTGCCTGTGATGATTGCCACTGCGTTTGCCTCAATCCATTTAGTAAAATAATCTATAGCTACAATGAGGAATTTAAGCCCTCCTGCTGCAACCGAAAAAGGGCCTGCAATGTCAATGCCCCATTTATAGAATGTCCATGGTGAGGTGATGGGGGTTAGCTCTTGTTGTGGTCGGCGCGGAATTGGCCTATGGACTTGGCAATCGCTGCATTTTTTATCATGTCACGCGCGTCACGGTGCATGGTAGGCCAATAGTATCCTGACCGCAGGGCGCGCGCTACTATGGACCGTGGTCCTGAGTGCATACTACATGAGCCAGCGTGAATCTCTTGGAGTACATAATCTGCCTGAAGAGGTCCAACGCACCGGAGCCATGGTTGTAGGAATGAATGTCGATACAGGACGCCATCTCGGAGTTCAAATCTCCACGCTGTGCGCCGTACTCTACGAGCATCTTTCTGATCTTGTGGTAAGATTCCTTTGCTTATAAATTCAATGATAGGTGTCATCCATGTAGGGTTCTGTTCCTCTATCACTGTGGATATTTCCATCTCCGAGATTGATTTGCTTTTTAGAGTCTCCACCAATACCTGTTTTGAGAGATGCGCAAAGCTTGTAGATGTGATCTTGCTAAGCGCGTCAGCTTTCCTGTTTTCTCCTCTAGGGACCTGTTTGATGGTGAACTTATCAAAATTCTGAATTAGAGACTTGGTTTTTTCGAGGTATTGGACCATGTGTTCATCCTTGGCCTCATATTCACCTAACACGTGGTTAGCTACTAGCCTGAAATCTACATTCGCCTCTAGGTTGCGTACGCCCATTTGAGTGGCAATGCGTAGTCCAGCGAGTAAAGCTTCATATTCTGCTTCATTGTTTGTGGCTGTGAATTCAAAACGCAGTGAGTAAGTGAATTCCACTCCTTCTGGGTTGGTGAGGATGAGGCCTGCGCCTGATCCATCCACGCACGAGGATCCGTCTGTGAATAGAATCTATGGTTCTTGTAGTGTTGTTTCACTTTTTGTAGACGGAGTGTCAGTATCTGGCTTTTCGCTGATGAAATCTGCCAGTATCTGTCCTTTAACTGCGGTGCACGGTCTATAAGAGATGTTATACTCGCTCAATAACACACTCCATTTTTGTAGCCGTCCTGATGCGTCAGGTTTAGAGATAACTTGCTTGATTGGTTGGTCCGTGATTACAGCTATTGGGTGCGCTTAGAAGTATCGGCGCAATCTCTTAGCTGCAAAGACTAGAGCTAAGACCAGTTTTTCCATTGCAGTATAGTTGGTCTCTGTCTTTTTGAGTGCTTTGCTTATAAAATATATTGGTGTTTGAACGGAGTTTCTATCTGTTAGTAGTACCGCGCTGACTGCTCCATGGGTTGCAGATAAGTACATGATCAATTCTTCCCCTGGTTGGGGTGCAACGAGTTTGGGAAGCGCTGCGAGATGTTGCTTAAGTTGTTGGAAGGCTTCCTCTGCCTCTTCCGTCCAACGAAAGTCTCCCTTTTTTGTGCACTTCGTGAGTGTTTTAAAGAGAGGGAGCGATTTGTCTCCTGACTTGGGCAAAAAATGGTTTAGCCCAGCTAGCTTTCTGTTTAATGAATGGACTTCTTTCAATGTGCGCGGTGAGGGGAGATCGATGACAGCTTTTGTCTTTTCTGTGCAAGGCTTGATGCCGTCAGGTTCTATTAAATATCCAAGGAACATGCCTTCTGTTGCGCCAAAGGTGCACTTCTTGGGGTTTAACTTCATGTTTATCCTTCCCAGTGTTTTGAATGTCTCCTCGATGTCGCGCACCAATTCCTCCTCAGTATGACTCTTTATAACAAGGTCATCGACATAAACTTCCAGGTTGCGACCTACTTGCTTTTCAAAGGCCATGTCCACTAATCGCTGGTATGTTTCGCCCGCATTCTTTAGGCCAAAGGGCATTTTCGTGTAGCAATATACCCCTTGACTTGTGTGGAAGGCTGTTTTTTCTTCATCCTCCTCTGCCATCTGAATTTGATGGTACCCTTTGTATGCATCTAGGAAACATTTAAAGGGATATCCACACAAAGATTCTATCTTCCAGTCTATTTCTGGTAGCGGGTAACAGTCTTATGGACATGCTTTATTAAGATCAGTAAAGTCTACGCACATTCTCCAACTGCCATCACTCTTTTTTACCATTACTGGGTTAGAAAGCCAGTCATGGTAGTAGACTTCTCGCATAATGCCTGCGTCTACCAATTTGTGTACTTCTTCCAAGATGGCTTTTGCGTGATCCGGAGCTTGGCCGCGCTTTTTCTGTCATATTGGAGGAAATCCTTGTCGGATTTGTAGCTTGTGCTCTATGATAGATCGTGGTACTCCAGTCATGTGCTTTGGTTCCCATGCAAAGATGTCTAGGTTCTTTTGCAAGAGTGCGCATATAGATGCTTTGCCCTTGTCAGATAGAGACCCTCCAATTGATATTCGTTGATCTGGGTAATCAGGGTGGATGGCAACCTTTAGGTTTGGTATTTTAGCTGAGCGCTGTTCTAGAACATTCTCCACTTCACTAGTGACCGTGTTGCATTCTTTAGGTGGCACTGTGGTATTGTAGAGGGTGACAATGCCTCCTTCTACTGGAAATTTGAGCATCCCATGTGCTGTGGATGGTACAGCGCGCATGGATGATATTCCAGGTCTCCCAATGATGTCGTTGTACGGTGAAGGAGACTTTATTATCATGAAGTTTATCCATGTTGCTATAGAGTGTTGTTCATCGCCCATAACAACAAGTAAGCGTAATTGCCCCATAGGTCATATCTTTTCTCCTGTGAAGCCAGTCAGTGACGTCGTGGCCGGTATTAACTGACTTTGTATCTCAGGTCACAGCCTTTTGAAGCAGTGCTCATACAGAATGTCTGCAGATGCTCCTCCATCAATATACATGCGGCGAATATCGTGTCCCCCAGTATGTATCTCAATGGTTAGTGGCTCTACTACTGCGTTGTCCGCAGCTAGAGTGGGGGAAGATATCTCATTCCCTGAAGAGAATTTTTGACTGACCCTTTGCTTCGTCTTGCGCTGCCATGACTGTATCATGTAAATAATGTCAGCGTTATCTTTGGAAGGTTCTTTTTTACCTCCATTCTTTTGTTTATCCTTCCCTTCTTTAATATTTTTAACGAGATGATCCATTCTACCCTCCTTTACTAATTTGTCAATTAGTTGTCGTAGCTGGACACACTCGTTGGTGGTATGGCCCTTTTGTCCATGGTATTCTCAGTATCCGTTCCCTACACGCCGGTCCTCTGGAGTGCGCATTGGTGGGGGTTTTGGGAAGTTTGCGCCTTCTGTTACAAATATTTCCCTCGGAGTCTTTGTGAGGGGGTATACTTGTCATTATCTCGTCCACTTCCCTGACTGCGATAATTCTTGCTGCGATTGCTGCTCTGATCATTGGATTGTCTCCTAGGCTGTTCTTGCTGCCTATAATTTGAGTAGCCTTTTTTACTGTCCGCAGCGGCTGCTTCTCCTTGGATGAAGGATCTTGTGCGCTTCATTAGTTCATCGAAGGTTTGGGGAACCTTGTCATTTAATTTCCTAATGAGTTCTAGGTTATTAATCCCATTCATGAACCCTGAAATTTTTAGGACTTCAGGACACGCCTTGACGTGTATACATTCATCTTTGAAGCGCTCCACGTAAGCACTGGTTGATTCCCCTTGGCGATGTTTTACTCTGGCTAGTTCAACAGGGTTCTTAGATCACTTCTTTCTCTGGGTGAAGTTCAAGCGGAATGCTTTTCGCAACTCTTCAAACCCATCTATGCTCCTTCGTGGGAGCTTGCTAAACCAAGTTCGCGCATTCCCCACTAATGTGGAGTTAAACATATGACACCACACAGGTTGTGGCCAATTTTCGATAGTAGCAGCAGATTCGAAAATTTTTAGGTGGTCATCAGGATAACCCGTTCCATCATATGTTTTAATATTGGTGGGCATGCGCCTTTTCTTATGATCGGAGTAATCGCTGATGCGTCGTGTGAATGCATCAACTTTCTGACGACGCCAAGGAAGAGATATGTCTTCATCAGTGTCCTGTCTATTTGTCCTTGTTGTCCGAGGAGTCACTGGAGGAGAAATCATCCCTTTTGCGGCGCTTGCGCCGTTTTTCCTCAGAGGAAGAACTTGAGGGGCTTTCACTTGGGGAAGTTCGTCTTCTCAACCTATCGTGAATTCTTCTGCTCCCAGACCTTGAGGAGCCCTCGCTTGGTGAGTGTTGACGTCCAAGTCTATCTTGCATCCTGCGACTACTGAGTCTGGAGTGAACATTGGCACGCCTCTCGCCGTCTTCGTATTCCTCCGAGTATTGTGAGTCAGATGTTGTACCAAGTCTATCATGGACATTGGTACGTCTTTCATTATTTTCGCGCCCCCCTCTTTGGTAGCGCAGTGGGGATGTTTCTGGGTTAAAGTTAAGTCGGGCTTGTAGGCTCTGGCTTGATCTTCTCCTTGCCTCCTCTTGCATGAGGTTAGTTAAAGCTTTGTAATTTTGAGATACAAAATTACTTAGCGTTAATTCAGGCGCGTCCTCTTCCAGTGCAACAATATCTGCTTCTGGGTTAGGTCCCCTATCTCGATTAGGCGCGCCTGGTGGCACAGTGTTGTCCACAATAGGTGCCGTTTGATGGGGAGTGTTGAAGAGGGTGCGCTGAAGTTCTTCAGCGCTTGGGACCACTGCGGTGGTTTGAGTAGTCTCTACGGGTAGTTCCACCATTGAAAGAATTAGGGTTGGGCCCGATCCTTGGTGACCAGGCGCACTGGTTGTTCCAGAAGGCTGCCTAGAGGTCGAATCTTGGTGATTCCTCCTCTGGGGATCACCACGTGTTTTTTCCAACTGTGGAGTCCGTTTGCCTGAGTTTTTGTGCTTTGTCATTCTAGTTCTTAGTGTAGGGTCCCACGGATGGCGCCACTTGTTGATACAAAAGTTGGGCGTTCCTTGTTTGGGTTCCTGTTCTCGTACCAATTAGATCTTAATGCTTGAAACCTGCGCACTAAGAAAGTAAACAAACACTGTTAGGCTTATCGTGGGATTGTCTCCCACGATTATCCTCCGGCGTGAGAGTAAGTAATCGATTTTAGGGTTATGTAGAAGAGTTTTAGGGTTGTGAGTCGTACCTTTATCGAGAGTTATGATATTGTTTATATAGGCACGGAATCCTTATTGGATATGTGTGCCTTACTTTTCGGTATATATCTGATTTGGATATATATCCCTTAAATAAGAGATATTCATATCACGACTATAAATAACATTGGGCTTGGGCATTCGTGAGCCCAAGCCGTTAGCGAACCGGCCCAAATCATTGTTATGATAGCCCACTCATGGTGGGCTTAGGCGTTAGTAATGTGTATCATTTGGGCTCGTGACCCGAATATAGACTATACGTCATCATAAATGAAAATAGACAAACAAACATAAAGTTTATTGAATTCTTCACAATATATTGTTTTATAAGTGTTGTTTTGTTTAAACAAACCAATTTTTAAAATTATAAAATTAAAAGATATGATATATGAACATAAATAGATAAATAAACATAAACGAACATTAACGAACGCCTAATTGGACGTTCACGAACATAAATGAACGAACGATACTTTTGTTCATGTTCGTTCATTTAACTAAACGAACGTAAAATACTGTTCATGTTCATTCATTTAATAAACGAACGAACATAAACGAACTTTTTACCGAACAATTTATGAAATGTTCACTGAACATTCAGTTCGTTTACAGCCCTAGATCAAATCAATAAATAGCTTTCGCATTTAAGCATCTGATATCTCAATGTTTATTTTTCCCACCCATAATGAAATGGTTACCTATAATTAGCATAGTAATGATGCCTTTACATATATCACTATCTCTTCACTTTATTAGACGTATTAAGTTGGCCTAAAAATGAAATGTGGGCTTTGAGTCAATTAGGTTCTCTCTATTTTTGTCATTATAAACATTTTTTTTTTTTAATTTAAGAGCATCCCTAATGGTTAACCTTTGAAAATGCTTATATAATTTTCATGTCATATATTCTTAAATTTCTCATTTTATAAACCTGTTATCATCACGCTTAAACTTGTTAAAACTTTATAACTTGATGAGGTATTAAATGAGTTACATGTATTTAGTTGCAATGAAAAAGGTCTACAAACTTACACCCGTTTCATTTTATTTCATTATAAACCTCATCTCTACCTCTATGACGGTATTGATATTTTATTTTTTTAACCATCAACAGCTAAAAGCTTAACTAAACACTAGTACAAAAAGAAAGGGGTGTCGGTGACAAATTCATAAACTTAAGGAGCAAAACCAAAATATAAAAAACTTAAAAACAAGTTAGTCAATGAAGCATGTTTTTTCAAACTAGCCGTTACAACTTTACAACCTCAGAAAACGCTCTTCACTTTTGTCCTCTATCTCTTCATCTCTCATTAAACTCATTCATCTGATCAAACCCATATCACAGATTTCTACTTTTATTTGTTAAAATGTTTACTGAAGGGTTGGATGAAAGTGCACTCAATTGGGTCAAACAGGTAACCTTTTTTCTTAGATTCTTGAAAATATACCCAATTGGTTTTTTGTTAATCTGTGTTTTTTGGAATCAGTTTTATGCAAATTACTGGTGATTTAAGGAAAAAAGTTTGAATCTTGAATGTTGTTTCTTTGTTTTTGGATTCTTGATCATGTGCCCATAAGTTAGTTTTGTATATTTATTGATGTTATGTATTTGTGCATTGTTTCTTGATGTTATTAATGTAAAAGACTGAATCTTGAATGATATATTGAATAAATCATGTGATTTAGGATTTTAAGTAGTAACTAGAGAAAGAAATAGCGAATTAGTACTTGTTTACTTGATTTTGAGATTCTTGACCATATGGCGACATAAAATTGTACATGTGTGTAGAGGTTAATACTAGTAATATTCTTGCAACTCTCAGTTATTTGTTTTATTCGAAAACTGAATCTTGATTATGCTAACAGAATTTGAGTAGGAATTCGTCGAAGACTGTTTGCATATTGTTTTTTGTTTGCATAATCTGTTTTAATTGATGTTTTCTTATTAAAAAAAAAAAAAAAAAAAAAAAAAAAAAAAAAAAAAACTAGTTCTTGAATATCATGTTTATAACAATGATATTAATAATCGTGTTTTCACAAAAAGTTGTTAATAGTGTATTAGTATGTTGTGTGTTTCCTTGATATTTTGTCAGTGTAAAACTGAATCTTGAATGCTGTGGTTTGAAATTATGCAGGGGTCAGATAAAGAACTTCTTCAGGTTCGTTCGCCTTTAAGAGAGACATCAATTGATAATGACTACCCAATGCCCAAATCGCCTCTTTCCTTTAATTCTCCAACCTATAAATCATCTAACACATTGCCACCACTTAAATTCCACTCTGGCCTACTTCCATCACATAATCTCGAGATAAATAGTTTCAATGATTGCGAAGATGATTATGATTTTGATGAATATGATGGTCATGATGGTCATGAGAGTGTGGGATCAGCTTCGGATGATATGGACTGTACTTACTCTGAAGAAGAAGAGCTTAATGAAGTAATGCTAAATGATAATCCAGTTAACGTATCAGGACCGGTTGGACTTAACAAGTCCACTTTGAATAGAGGGACGATTAAGGAGGATCTGTGTGTTGAAGTTCCTCAAAAAACTATAAAATTTGCGGAAACTGGATGGCATGGCGGGGCAAGCACAATGCCTAGTTCTGTTTCTGCTGCCAGTCGTTTGCGTGATATGTTACAGCCTCATAGTGCCTATGTAAGTTTAAGCTTCTTAATGTCATTTCTTTTTAGTCTTTTACGTGTATAAAAGGGTAGCTTTTAGGGATGAGCACGGTACCGATCCCGTACCGAATTAGTAGTACCGATTTTTTCCCGAGTATAAATTAGTAGTACCAGTACCGTACCGAACGAGATTCGGATACCGGTACCGAAAAATCGGGAAATTCCCCTTTTTTTTGGAATTTCCCGATTTGGTACCGGTCCCGTACCGAATTAGTGGTCCCGATTTTTTTTTCACCTTATTTCGTAGTCCCGGTAGCGTACCGTATATCGGGATCGGTACCGTTTTGGTACGGTACCGGTATGGTTCCGGTTCGATTCCGGGATTCGGGTCGAAATGCTCATCCCTAGTAGTTTTCAATAACTTGGAAAAAGTCAACATAGTCAAAGTTACCTACACGTCCTCATATCTTTTAGTCTTTCCATAGTTAGACGATTATTACACAACGAATATTTCTGGAAGTTGGTTACTTAAAACCGAAACCAGACTAGATTTTTTCCTTTACCTGTTTATGCGAATTATCCTTATAAAAGTTCAGTTGTAATTGACACTAGTGATGAATACAGGGTACACCAACAGCTGACTTGGGGACTCCAAGTGCACCTCCTATATTTGAAGGTGTAGAACATATTATTCCTGAGGTTGAAGGTGAATCAAGTAAAGAATATTCACCGTTTTCAGAATCACACAATGAGGTAAATATGCCGGAAAAACTCATTGGTGATGATCAACTTGGTGACAGGTGAGAATACTCGAACTCGGAACTTTTTCTATTTATCGCTTAAAATTGTTACAAATATGTTGAGATGTATAATAACCTATATCAATATGCAGGGAAAATGAAGCCATTCATGAAAAAACAGATATGCCAGTGCCTTGTTTGGAAACTAATCTATTAGATCAAACAACTTACTATAACAGGTAATACATCTAATGAGCTATTAGTGTACACCTTCTTTTAAGGCATGATTCAGTTTTAATTAACAGAACACTGACTTTTGGCAGTGGTCAAAATCCATGGCAAACTTTGATTACTTATGATGCGTGCTTTCGGTTATGCCTAAACGCATGGGCACGAGGCTGCACAGAAGCACCCACGTTCTTAAATGATGAATGCCGCCTTCTGCGCAATGCCTTTGGGTATGTTATTTTGTGCTTTTGTCTCCTTTGCTTATGATTTTGTTTATTTCAAAGCCTTAAAAGGATCCCATTTTTCTTACTTTTTCAGACTTCACAAGCTATTGTTGCAACCTCGAGGTGTTAAACCAGTAGCAAGCGAGAATACAGATAAAGCATGTCCTATGAAAGTAAAGAAAGTCATTGGAAAGATTAGGGTTGAAGGTATGGTAGTTAACTTATTAAAACTAAAATTGAAAATGTGTTTTTTTTACTCAAACTAACCTAATTTATTGATAAAAATTCATGTTTGATTTGACAGTGAAAAGAGTAAGAATCATCCCACAACGAAAACTTAAGGACACATACTCTCAGCAAAGTGCTATCTACATGCAAGCAGGAGTTGAATACATTCGACATGTTTCTTCAGTTGTAAAAAACAAGATTCACAAATTAGGATTGTCTTCATTTTCACTTCCATGTGAAGGTTTGTTCTTTTTACCCCCAAAACATATATAACAAACAAAATCATATCAAGTACAAATCAAATAACTAGAAGATTTTGTCATGTTGCAGAACCAGTGACATGTTTATTGAAACTTAAAAGTTCTCAAGAACATACAGAAACCGAATCAACTTTAGGCATTTGCTTGAGGCCTGGAACCGGCGATTCCCATGACTTGTAAGTTGTTTCCATCATGTAAATACTTGTTTTTTATGTCAAATTTTTTCAAATTACACTGTTTAATTATCTTG
>JARVZY010006273.1:0-26856 GCA_030686995.1 Artemisia argyi
ATTTTCTGAGATGTTCATGAGGTTGAGGACAGTGAACTGATATAGTATTGTTTGACTCTTCTGAGGAAGATGCTTCATTGGAGGATTCAGGTGCAAAAACATTTTCAAATGGTTCTTCCTCAGGTGGTGCAAACGGATTGACTTCCCATGAGTTTTCAGATGCCACTCCTTGGTGTTCAGAAGATGATTGAATATTTGATTCATTTTGAGTGTTGCTACATTCTGGTGCATCCAAATCAAGAGAGATGGAGGAAGATGGACCATTAGTATCATGAGGTGCATTCTCAGCCATAATATTCGGTTCAGCAGTTGGTTGTACCGGTTCATGAGGTGGCTGTGACTCGAAGTACTCATCAAACATAGGATCAAATAACATTATCAATTCTTCACTCGTGGGAGGAACATAAGGAGTGACATGGTTGGAGTTCTGTACAAGTCCCGAACTTATTGGTCCAGGAGATAAAAGATTATGCGAGGGTTCAGAACTGGTGTGTCCTGAAGTCGTATGCTCTGTCAGCTCATCAAACGTGACATGGATTGTCTCCATGATTTGTCAGGTTCTTTTGTTGTAGATTCGGTACCCTTTTCGATCTGGCGCATAACCGACGAATACCCTAATATCAGCCTTTGCTTTAAGCTTCCCTAAGTCTTCACTATCGTTAGTTGGGTAGCATAAGGCACCAAACACTCGGAGAAAAGAGAGATCAGGCTTTTTGAGATGCACTAGCTCATAAGGTGTTTTGTTGTGAAGAGGATGAATCAAATATCGATTCTGAGTATAACATGCAGTAACAATAGCTTCAGCCCATAGAAACATTGATGTCTTTGAGAATATCAGCATAGTGCGGGCAGCTTCAACTAGTGTGCGATTCCATCTTTCAACGACTCCATTTTGTTGAGGGGTTCGAGGAATACTCTTCTGATGACTGATGCCGATACTTTCATAGAATTGTGTGAGTTGTTGATTAACAAACTCAGTTCCATTGTTAGTGCGAATGATTCTAACAGTTTTGTTGAGCCTTACTTGCAACTTCTTGATGATTTTGATAATGATATTGGGAGTTTCATCCTTGGATCTTAAAAATTTCACCCATGTGAATCGTGAATAGTCATCCACAATAACAAGAATATATCCTTTCCCATTGAAGCTTTGCACTCTCATGGGTCCGCACAGATCCATGTGAAGGGTATGGAGTACTTTAGTGTTGGAGTTGGTGGATTTTGGTTTATGAGTTTGTTTCTTGCTTTTACCCAATTGACATGATGAGCAGAGATGATCTTTTTCATACTTGAATCTAGGCATGCCTCGAACAAGATCTTCGCGAGAAAGTTCATTAATCGTGCCGAAGTTCAAGTGGTTCCAGTTTGTGTGTCTTAGCAAGTCTAACTGGGGATTTATAAGAAGATTTCAAAAAAGACACAACACATTCATCATGATTACCAGAAATTAAACAACCATTACGAGTCTTACAAGTAGCATTAGAATTCGAATTAATTACAGTACGCTTAACGCAAATACTAGAATCAACACGATTCTTTTTATTCAAATCAATCTTATTGTTCCTAAGGTGGTCTTATACTTTCTTCCCTTGTTCACTCTTAGCAGGCGAAGTCCTATCATTCCTTGTATTGCCTTTAGGCTTTGACCCACTAGCTTTAGTGACATTGATTACTCCTGTAGAATTGAGGATGGGAACATTAGATTGTTGCACAGTTGTTTGGTTTCTAGGTGGTGATGTGCTATGATCAGAACTAGCCAAATGTATATCAAAAGTAACATGCTTCTTCAAATTCCTAGATGAGGATGTGCCATTTCTATCACGCATGTTGGGAATCTTGGGACATGTACCTATGGCATATTCTAACAACTCTTGTGATGGCTTGGTAAGAAAGCAAACATCCGATGGGGAGTTATCAGGTGGTCTCACCATCCTATCTTCTTCAATGGTTTCACGGGTCATGTCCAGGCAGTTCTTAAGATGTATAAGGTAATCACTATGGACTAACTCATTGTTCTTAAGGGGAAGAGGAATAAAAACAGCCTCACATGCATATTTTTTACATTTACAAACCACAGAATTGATATTGTCACTTTCATTAATCGGCATTTTCCCTTTCTCCTTTGTCATTAGATTCTCAATTTCATTAAGCAAAGAAGTTATCTTTTCATTGGTTTTATCACGAGTGATCTTGATGGAATCATATAACTCTTTGTAATGTTGTTTAACTTTAGAATATTCAGCTTGAAAACAATCATTTTCATGTTTAAGTAAGTTGATTGTGTTTTGAAGTTGAAAGTTATGAGAATCTGCAGACATTGGTTTATGGGTGTCGATCACAGCATTCATGGGAGACTTCAATTGGGAAATTTGAGCCCTCAATAACCGGATCATGTTCGTGTGAGCTTGAATTTTTTCATCCCTTTTTGCTAATTCAAAATATGCATCAAATTCCGGAGCATCAGAAGATGTCTTGGCCTTTGATATTTTCATTTTTTCTTCTAAATGTTGATATTTTAATTGTAAGTTAAGATTATCAACTTCTAGTTTAGAAAGATGCTTGACCATGTTGTCATGATCATCATTTTGAATTTTTTCAAGCAATTTCAAATTCTCCCCCTCAAGCTCAACAACACGATTGTGAAGGTTATTTAAAGCAATAGACATTTCATGAAACTGACAAGCATTAAGTGAAGAATCTGTAGCAGTATAGAACACATCTTGTGTAATACATTTAGTAATCAAGTTGTCATTCATGATGAGAATGTTTTTCCTGGCAATTTCACTATGCTGAAGATCTGTCGCTTTTTGTTTACACTTGTTTTCCACATTTTTAAACACTTCCTTCATTTCCTTTAGCTCAATATCAAGGGATTGTCGTAAACCCTCAAAGTGTTCTTTGATTAGTTTAAAAAATGGGATGACTTCAGTTAAGTAACACTCTTTGGTTAGCTCAAATCCCCGTTCACCCTCAGTGATTCCCGTTGGTGTGATTCTCTTTTTGCACGTTTTATCAAAATCAGTGAACATTTGACAAAGGACATATATGCTAATAAGAGTTTTGCATTGCGTGGGAAGTGACAACTGAACTAAGTGCATCGGTGTATTGGGGGGATACACCGTTGGGCCAGCTAACTTTTGGGATGTCTTGGCCTTAATTGCCTCCGCTTTCATTTTCTCAATGTCTAAAGGCCAAAATACTTGTTCTGGTGTTAACTTAGTTTGAGGTGCAAAAACAGTCACTCGGTTTTGTTCATAATAATCATGGGACTTAACAATGACTTGGTGTTTAATGCACTTTGGATCTTTCATTTTTTTATCAAATCTCTCTCTATTGGCAGAATCAAGTTCATCCAATTCTTTATCAGACCAACTATTTGGGGGTTCATGATTGGGTGTAAGCATAACCTTAGCATCATAGAGGGCAGGTTGAAAGGCTCTAACGCTCTTAAGGAAGTTTGTTTTAGGCAGCCCTAAATCCTTATCACTATGCTTATCCCGCAGTTTAATGTGCTTTTCCATCATTTGAGCTGTTTGACAGGTTTGGCCTTGAACATACAACTTGTTTTCAAGTTTGTTTTTCAACTGCTTAAGGTTGGAAAATTCGTTTAATAGTTTGTTTTCCTTTTCTCGAAATTCACTTTTTAGGAGATTTAAACTATCCTGAATTTCCTATTTTTTCTTAAAAGCACAATCAAGTTGATTTTGAAACGATTTAATCTCTTGTTTAAAGGCCATTTCCTTTAAGTTTTGTTCAGTAATGTAAGCATGAATTTGCCATTCCATTTTTTGTTCCCGTTCTGTTAGCTCAAAATTTGCACGTTGTTCATAACACCTAACTTGATCTTTAAGAATATTAATTCTAGTGATTAGAGTGTCATCAAGTGCAACAGCAGTGTACTCATCCAATTCACACATATCATCATCAACAGAGGATATATTACTTGATACAACAGACTCGACGTTGTGCTTTACATATTGTTCATATGGGACAATATTGCTATTTCCCAAGTTTGCAATATCTAATTCAGTAACGTTTGTTTGTTGTACATCGTTTGTTCATGCATCACATTATTATCAAACGCAACAGAAGACATTCCACAAGATATGTAAGAATTACTGTTGTGATCCGAATGTTGCTCAGTTGGGAACACATTAATGGTTTCCAATTCAGCCTCATTTGATTCACCAACATTATTTTGGCGTATATCATTGAAGGTCTTTTGTTCATCATTGTCAGCACATTCATCATATAATTTTAGTACCACAGATACGATGTACGATTTGGATGGACCAGATTGTTGTGTGGGTGAGACAACAGATGATAGATTAGCCATGAAGATTGTCTGAGCAGTGGGTTCGTCATCAACATCTGAGTCGAAAGCATCACAATCCTCTGCTTGGAAGATGTTTGGATCATTAAGAGCTAAATCCTGAACTGGTTGTTCATCCACATCATCATCAAATGTCTTTCCATCATCCCCAGCAATAAACACCAATTCTTCCTCATTTATCACAACTCCATTCTCTTGAGCTTGCATGAGCAACATTTTGTCCTTGAAGTAATCTGAGTTTTGAGGATGTTTTGGTTGAGTGCAGTTTCTGGCGATGTGACCTAAACCCCCACAGTTGTAACATTTTGGTTGCCTTCCTTGTCCCTGATTCACATTTCCAACTCTATTCTGAAAGTTACCCCGCACAGCATTCCTTTGATTTACATTCTGTCTTCCCTGAACGTTTTGCATCATTACTTTTCCGTCTTCCACAATAGCCTGATTACGTGGATTGGAGGAAGTTCTGAGTTGATTGTTGGAAGATGGGAGTGCAGCCCTGAAATGTTGAACCAGTAGAGACACTTGATTGAAAAGATTGTCAATCATCTTGTCAGTATGAGAGTATCCTGAGTCAAGATGAGTATTCATGGCAACCGATGACTGAAGAGATGAGTGATCCATTGATGACACAGGTTGAGTGGTTGGCACCATACTAGTCATGAAAGCAAGTGAGTCATTGCTGACAGTTGGATTGAGCTTCTCTCTTAATTGACGATCATATGCAGCATGCTTCTCATGTTGTTGTAGATAAGCAAAAAATTGTTCATAGTTCATATTTCTCAATCCTTTGTTGAGCTTGACAGCAGTGACAAAACGATCCCACTCAGGTGACATGTTGTTCACAAACTTAGAGTTGAGTTGAATGTTGGGCATTGTCATTCTGATCATTCTGATGTCATTAACCAGCTTGTGAAATCTGACATAGTAGTCGGTAATGTTTTCACCAGGATTCATTTTGAAATGCTCAAACTCATCATACAATTGAGATTCATGGTCTTTTTTGGTCAGCTCTGATCCAGACAAAAGCATTTTGACATTGTCCCACACAGCTTTGGCTTCAATTTTGAAGTTGATTAGCTTGTACACATCTTTGGGTAACTCTTGTATCACGATGTTGGAGGCTCGAATGTCAGCATCGTAGCGCTTCTTTTCAACATCATTGAGATCATTGTAAGTGCGTGGTCTATCAATTCCCTGGATGACAGAACCACCTCAGCCGTAGAGATAGCATCTCTGGTTGTACCCATCTGCATAGGACCTTCATCGATAGATCGCAGAATGTTCTCACCATTTTCTTTACCCAAGCAATACAATCTGATTCTTTGTGCCCATGATTCATAATCTGTCCTGTCTAGCATCGGGGGTCGAGTGTCGGACCCAGCAGCTTGAATGTCATTTGAGACTGTCGACATCTCAAAGTCTTCAAACGGGATTTTACAGCTTTTGTAACTTAAACCGAGAAATGGTTCTTTCTAGGGATTTTACTAAAATCAACAAAAGAAACCGGAAGATATTCTCAGCAACTTAAACTAATAGAGAGATACCAGATGAGTCACAGTTTGCATCCAGTGTTAAGTTGTGACAAGTCAAGTTACAATCTATCCAATTGAGATTAGTCAAGTCGTAAGAATTAACTCACAACGTCAGATCACAATTAGATTAATTGAAACGACTAAAGTTACAACAATTCATGAATTGCAAAATGATTAACCTATCACATGAATCTCATCACTTAGTAAATTGCCAAACAAGTTGAGAAAGTCGCAACCTAAATGAGCAAACCGCATCGTAGGAGTAAACAGCAACAAGATGACCAAATCGCAGGGAAAGTTAACCGCAAGATGAGCAAATCGCAGGAATAGTTAACCGCAGGAGAGGTAACCACAAGGTGAGTTAACCACAAGGTGAGATAACCGCAGGGAGTAACTAACCGCAGAATAAACAAACCACAGGGTGGGTGACACTCAAGGCACTAACCACAGAAAGAAGCAAACTGCAAGATGATCAAAACGCAGGTGTAATAACCGTAGAAAGTACAAACCACAATAGCAAACCACATATATTTAATCGCATACCACCAAACCGCAGGAGCTAGTCGCAGTCCACAATAGTCCAAATCTGTCACTATCCTTGGGTTTTGTCTGTTAACTCAAAATAGTAATCGCAGACAGCTAACCATAGAGATCTAGTAGCAAACCGCAGACAAGCAATGGAATAGTAGAGCTAACCGCAGTTAAGAAAACCGACCCAAACTCAATCCAATCTTTAAAAATACGTATGATATGGCAAAACCAACTGAGAAATAATGTAACACTAACACAAATGATCATAAAAGTACACCTCTAACATGTCAACTAACACTAGATAAATCAAGCCAAGATGTTTTCAAGAAAAACACTACTAACTCACAAAACCACACAAACCACACCAAATAAGATTCACCAAGGCCCTAAGATGAAACCTTGGCTCTTGATACCAATTGTAGGATAGTAACTAAGTCACAAACATGGTGTTACTAGTGATTAAGGTGGCGTATGGTTTGAGAGAAATAGGAAGAAGAGAGAGAACTTGGAACCTTGAGAGAGAAAGTGAAATGTTAGATTAAGAATTATGAGAAGGTCCAACTCTCTCCACATGTGGAGAGGGGTATTTATAGTTCCTAACAACAAAAGATAAAACGCCCACACCCGGGCTGTGGATCAGGCATACAGTGGGTAAAGACCCGTCCTTCTTCCACGATGTTACTTAATCTAATTCTAACTAATAACTAAACTAACTACGAGCTAACTTAATGCTATTACATTAATTAGGTGACCGGGACTTTTTCAGGAATATTTGTATTCCTAACAGTAGTACATTGTCACCGGGATGACCAAGACGTTGATGCCACGTGGAGAAACTTGTGGAGAGTGTTAATACAAATATCGCCTAAAAACGTTATTTATATTTTACTATCTTTGCTAAGCTTTGTTAACGACAAAATGTAAACTTTAGTTTCTAAGTAAATCATAATCTTAGTTTTAAAGACTTGCATAACTAGACATTTGCTACATTTTACATTTCATAAAACACAACACTTTTTATTTCTTAAAATAGAAATGTCACATCACATTTATGGCAAGTTTGTCAATATACATTTATGGAAAGAAAGTGTGTTTGACTAACCATATGTTTGCTTGCACAAGTTTTGTGTTTGACTAGGTGTAATGAGATGTGACATTGTTTGGTTTGCAAGATTTAATGCAAAACCAACTACAAGTCTGGCGGAACCCTAGGGGTACACGGGCGGAACACATCTGAGGGTTCCGCCGCATCCGCCAGACCTGCAGAAGGTTTTGCTATAAATACTAAACCACACGTTTGATTTTTGGCTTATCACTCTACATCATATTTTCACACACATTCATTCATTCTTTCATCTAACCCTTTAACCTCTCATATGTGAAGTTTCTTTTTGTAGCAAAGAAGTTCATGAGTTCATAAAAAGTTACAAGTATTCAACACAACATTGCAAGATTTGTTAGCTTAGCATTGTGTAGACTTGTGTAGTTTACACTTCATTTGATTGTGTATTTTCAGTAGTGATCGGTTAGTATTTTAGTCCTCAAAATACAAAGAGTGACGGGAGTTGTTGTACCCTTGTAAAAGAACTAACGGAAGTGGTTGTACCCTTGTAAAAGAACTCGACATCTAGCTTAGTGTCGGTAAACGTGTATAAGCGATGTGTAAGGTTTTCTCCGCCGGTGAAAGGAGCTTGTTGACTAGTGAAAGAAACTCTCGAGTTGGATACTCGGGGCGTGGACGTAGGGCAAGGAAAAAGAGTCCTTGTAGCCGAACCACGATAAATACTCGTGTTGTGGTCTGATCGTTTCTTTCTTTATACTTGCATGTTATATATTGTGTTTGTGTATATATCTTTGATCAAAACGGAAAGTTTCAAAAGATAACTAAACAAGTTAAAAAGATTTTAAACGGTAAACTATTCAACCCCCCTTCTAGTTTTCCACAGAGAGAAAACTAGTAGGGATAGTTGATGGTTTGGTAACTAGATAAAGATCACTCGAGCTGTCACATCGAAGGAGGATATGGAGAGTCAAATAATCCTTCATAGGAAAACCAAAAGCGTCAAATTCAACGGTGCAATTATTATCTCAAGTAAACTGACAAAAAGAAATGAGACGATGATATGAAGGAAAAATGTTATGTCCGGTGTTGGTAACGGGAATAGAAATACCGTCACCAACGTGTAAAGATGGGTATAAATATTTATTAAAAAGTGTACTTAAATTAGTTGTATTAGAATTTAAATGAGAGATGCACCTGTATCCATGTTCCATGTCGGGTCTTGCAAAGTCGTAGTGCTAAAAGCACCAGGAAGTGACGTGGCTTGAGACTGGTACAAGGCGGGTGCGGGACTGAGTAAGTCGTTGAACCGGCTGTTGGTATTGGGCCCAATAGACGGGTTGTTGTGGTAACTGTTGGGCCAGGAAGGGATAATGGGCTGCTGTGTTATTGGGTTGTGGGTAATGCAAGGGTGCAACAAAAGCTTGTGGGTTGGGTGGCGTGTTTTGCTGTAGTATTGGGTTGTGGCCCAATTGATTATAAAGCATGGGTTGCGGGGTCTGTTGGGTAATATGTGCTGTATAGTAACCATGAGGAATATAATTTGCATTGTTCTGGCCAAAGTTATAGTTACCAGTGGGTCGACCAAGGCTACTGTTTGTGGTGTTTTTGGTTTGTAATCCCGACCTATTTCGGTGATAATGAATAAATTTGAAACGGTCTCTAAATTTACACTTGCCTTTGTTAAAATGATTACACAATTGCGGTAGACTTTGAGATTTGGTAGAGTGTGTGTTAAGGTTACCTTTGTTGTCCTAGTTATTGGTTGCCACGAGAATAATTGGAGACGAGGAACTACTTTCAAAGGTAGTAGATGCATCGGCTTCATCATTCATCGATGAATCCTCAAAGTAGCAAATTCTGCGTCATTTCAACGGTGGGGAGGGGTTCACGATGTCAGATGATTTTGAAAATAGTAGCAAAACAGGAGTCAAGTCCATTAACCGCATAAATTACCAAGTTTTTTTCACTTACCACGGAGCCAAGATTGTTAAGCCTATCCGCCATAAACTTTATTTTTGTGCAATATTCATTAATAGACATCTTCCCGATCTTGATGGAACGGAGTTCATTATCAAGATTTATAGCCCTAGCATCCTTGTTATAATGAAATAAATTTTGTAGATGATCCCATAAAGCTTTTGCATTCCCGGTATGGAGACGACTTGTTCTTGTAAGAGTCACATAGGGATCCAATGATCCACATCTTGATGAGATCATCAAGCTTGCACCACTCTGGATTAATAGTACTAAACGAGGCTTTTTCTATCACGTGAGGTTTAAGAACGTGACTACCAAGATGGATTTTGAAAAAGGAACTCCAAGAATTGTAGTTATGTTTTCCAAGGTTCAATATAACGGGGACCTTGTTGGTTATGCTAAAAGGGATTAGTTTATCGTGTGATGTGGGTGGAGGAGGAGGTGGAGAGTGTTATCATCATCGGCTATGGTTGCTGGTTTTTTGTAGGGTTTAGAAAAGGTACGGCGTGTTTGTTGAGAAAGGGAAGCGTTTGTTAGAAAAAAAAATTATGAGAGATTTACTGGCTGTGATACCATATTGGAAGGCTAATTATGTTTCCTTGATTTTCATTAACTCATCAAATTCGGTATATAATTTACAATAGAGAATTCTAGAAAACTAATAATAGGCTAGGCATAAAATACATGCAGAAGTAGGCCTTAAGTAAAGTACATAAACTAATCTATACTACTATATAATGCATTTGAGACTATTCTATAATTAGAAAGACTTAAAATTCAGACTTTTACTTGCTTATTATTGAAGGATTTCAAAATTAATTAGTTAGGAAGCAGGTTGGTTATGAAGCAAGTTGGTTAGGAAGTTTATTAGGAACCAGGTTAGTTGTTTAAACTAAAATTATTTGGCTTAACCATCTCTACTTATAAAGCATAAAGTAAAGAAGCTACAGCCTCTCAAACAAGATCATCAGAACAAGATAATACTGGAGCAACACTGAATGTAAGAAGGAAAAGCTTCCACAAGATCCAACTGACACTAATGAAGAGCTTAATTACTTGTAACCCAATGTAACAGTAGCTTAGTATAAGTGTAATGTAGAAAGTAGCTAGTTTGACTTTTATGTTACTATTGTATAAATACTCTATAATGTACTCAATTTCATCAATGAGAAAAACACATTTCATTCACCACTCTCTAATTCTAATATGGTATCAGAGCTGCATTAGCTCCGATCATCATGTAACAAACTCCGATCACCATAACAAACTTTGACCACCGCATAACAAACTTTGACCACCACAAGCCACCATAACCACCACCAATTCTACCTGAATAATCATCAATCTTCATCATTTCTTCATTAAAACACTCAGAAAATCATCATTATCATCATCAACATCACTAATTACATCAATTTCATTCAAATCAATCAAAATCATCACTAACCATTTTTCCGGCCAAAACATCAAAACAAGATTCTAACTAATTTTCTGCCATTAACATACCTTCAAACACCATGACAAGTTCTTCCCACACTAACACTACACTTCCCACACCACCAATCACAACGACACCCAATTTTGATCCTAATGATGTAAACTCTATTCACCATCCTTTGTATTTCCATCAGAATGATCACCCTGGATTGGTTCTGATATCCAAGAAACTCATAGGGTCTGAGAACTATAGTACATGGAGACGTTCAATGATGATTGCTCTCAATGCAAGAAACAAGTTACAACTCATCAATGGAGAATTTCAAGAACCACCACTCACTTCAACAATCAGATCCTTGTGGGAAAGGGCCAATGACATGATCATCTCATGGATACTCAACACTGTTAGTGAGCAAATTGGGAACAATTTGAGTTTTGTGAATTCTGCTACTGTACTAAGGAATGAATTGAGTTAGCACTATTCACAGTTGGATGGACACATAATTTACCAGATCTCAAATGATATTGTTCAGTTGAAACAGGAAAACACTCCATTAGAAATCTATTATCACAAATTGAAAGGTTTTTGGGATGAGTTAGATGCACTTGAGTCTCCATACATGTGTACTTGCATATGTGAATGTGAAAATGGCAGAACAAATGGTGAAAGGGAACAAAGGAAGAGATTGGTATAGTTCTTGATGGGATTGGATGATAGTTACACCAATGTGAGGGGTCAGATACTGCTAATGCAACCACTTCCTCTTGTTGCAAAAGCCTACAACATGTTAAGACAATAGGAGAAGCAAAGAGATGCTCCAAAAGCCAGCCCTATGTCTATTCCAACTGCATTGAACACATACACCAACAGAAACAAATACAATGCTTCTAAACCAAACACTTAAAATGCTTCTATTAGTCAACCATCAAACTTCAGGAAGGCAACATTTAGAAAAGGAGTCACTTGTACTAACTGTGGCAAAGAGGGACATTATGGAAATGAGTGTTACAAACTTGTGGGGTATCCTCCTGGTCATCCATTGCATGGTAAGTACACTCCACCTTCTCAAAGGACTCAACAAGGTAATAGAAGATCAGTTAATGTCATGATGGGAAGTAAGGATTCAGAAACTACCACTCAAGCACCTGCAGTTGCATCAACAAGCACTCCAAGCTCATCTGGTGACCCATATGTCTATTGCAAAATGGATCAATTACAGAACCAGTTGAATCAAGTACTCTTAATGATGCAGAATCAAGGGTTACAGGAACTTACAGCTGCAAATCTTCCTCACATGGCAAGTAAATACATCTTTATTGCTTCTTTCAGTTTTGGTCTTAAACAACTATGGATTATAGATAGTGGGGCAACTGATCACATCTGTACTAGTTTAACAGTTATGTATGACTTACAACCATGTTCACCAATCACCATACACCTACCAAATGGCCACACCACAACTGTCAGCACAACTGGCTCAGTCAACATTCAACCCAATTTGGTACTCAAAGGTGTTCTATATGTACCAACCTTCACCTACAACTTGATCTCAATCAGCATACTTACCAACTCCACACACTGATCTGTCACATTCACTAACAAGCAATGCATATTTCAGGGCCATGATGGCCCCAAGTCTACTGGTTATCTACATGGAGGACTCTACACCTTGGCATCAGCAACAATCACCACTTCTACACCAATTTCTACTGCTTTTACACATCTCAGTTCAACAAGCTTGTGGCATGCAAGATTAGGGCATCCTTCACTTCAAGTTCTAAAGCAAATAAAGTCAATTTCACCTCTTTTTCATTGTGAAACAGAATCAAATGTACAGTTTGTCCTTTATCCAAACAACATTTGTTACCTTTTCCAATTAGCAGATCACATGCAACTAGTCCTTTCTCACTTGTTCATCTTGATGTATGGGGTCCATATAGACACTCAACCTTCAATAAATGTACATATTTCTTAACTGTTGTGGATGATTTTTCAAGAGCTACATGGACATACTTTCTTCCTAGCAAACATCATGTGTGTAGTACAATTCAAGTATTCAACTCCTATGTTAACACTCAGTTCCAAACACAAATTAAAGTTATTAGGAGTGATAATGGCACAAAATTTCTAAACCAATCATTCAAAACCTTCACATAAACTCATGGAATAATACATCAAACATCATGCCCATACACTCCACAACAAAATGCAAGAGTTGAAAGAAAGCACAAACATCTATTAGAAATGGCTAGGTCTATATACTTTCAAGCCAAATTTCCTATCCATCTATGGGGATATTGCATACTAGCTTCCACATATCTCATTAACAGGTTACCTTCCAAAATCCTAAATTATAAAAGTCCTTATGAAGTATTATACAAACAACCACCAACTTTTGATCATCTCAGAATCCTAGGTTGCCAAGCTAATGTTTATACACACACTTTTGACAAGTTTGGATCAAAGTCAATACCCATTGTGCTAATTGGATATCCTTAAAACCAAAAGGGCTACCTCTTATATGATCCACACACTCACAAAACCATAACTAGCAGGAATGTAATCTTTGATGAATCCATTTTTCCTTACCACAAGACTCAACCACACCATATTGACCCATTTGGTTCTCCACTTCAGTATTCTACCATACATCCACCTAATTCATTTTACATACACACTCCTTCATCCTCTAACACACCAACACCAACTCCATCTCAGGATACCAACACTATACTACAGACACCACCTATACCAAACACACCTACAACAGAACCTGTTACCATAACTTCACCAACCCCAGAACCTCTACCAACAAGTTCATCCAACATAGAACCTACCACAACCTATAACAACCCAACACCACCTCCACCACCACCTCCAATTAGAACCTCTACTAGAACCAAAATTATTCCAACTTCTCTCAAAGACTACCAATACAAGCTTCCACCTTCTCTCATCAACAACACCAAAACCAAATATCACCACAGTAACTACATTAATTACAACAATCTCACACCCAAAACATACACATTCATAATTAGTACAGATGCTATCAAAGAACCACAATCTTATACACAGGCTGCTAAGGATCAAAATTGGGTAGATGCTATGAAGACAAAAATCACAGCTCTGGAGCAGAACCACACTTGGATTTATGTCACCTTCCTCCTGGCAAGGTCCCCATTGGCTGCAAATGGGTATTCAAAATCAAGCTCAGAGCTGATGGCACAATTGAAAGATATAAGGCAAGACTAGTTGCCAAAGGGTTCAACAAAAAAGAAAGGGTGGATTATAATGAGACATTTGCACAAGTTGCAAAGATGCCTACTGTTAGGACCCTGATTGCTATTGCTGTTCATAATGGTTGGGAGATTCAACAATTTGATGTAAACAATGCTTTCCTTCATGGTGATCTCAATGAAGATGTTTACATGACTCTATCACCAGGTTGCCACAAAGATTTACCTCCAAACACTGTTTGCAAGTTAACAAAGTCACTTTATGGCCTAAAACAAGAAAATAGATAGTGGTTTCAAAAGCTAACTACTTTCTTACTTGGGTTAGGTTTCAAACAGAGCTATGTAGACATATCTCTTTTCACCATCAATCACCAAAACTCAGTCACTTCACTCCTAGTTTATGTTGATGATATTTTACTGACTGGCAAAGACTCCACCTTCTTACAATTCATCAAGGATCAGGTACACAAGGAGTTTAGTATCAAAGATTTAGGTCCTATTCACTACTACTTGGGGATTTAGATCATGAGGAACACAACTGGTTTAACAATGAGTCAAAGGAAATATGCTCTAGACCTACTCAAGTATGCTGACACTATTGATCTCAAACCTATAGCAACACCAATGGATTCTCTTGTTAAACTTAATGACTCAGATGGAAAAGAACTCACTGATCCAACCATTTACAGAACCATTGTTGGGAAATTGATTTATCTCACCATTACCAGACCTGACCTTGCCTTTGTAGCTCAAGTACTCAGTCAATTCTCACATTGTCCTAGAACTCCTCATTTAGCAGCACTACAAAGAGTTCTCATATACATCAAACTCTGTCCAGGACAAGGTATTTTCTTTCCAAGTTCTAACTCTCTCACATTAACCACATATTATGACAGTGCCCAATCACAAGAAGATCTGTTTCTGGCTTTATACTCTTCCTTGGAAAAAGTCTCATTTCCTGGCAATCCAAGAAATAATCTGTTGTCTCAAGATCTTCAACAGAAGCAGAGTATAGATCTTTAGCTGATAGCACATGTGAAACATCTTGGTTGAAATGTTTACTCCATGATCTGGGAGTTAAAGTGCCTACTCCATCACTGATTATGTGTGATAATGTTTCTACAATTGCCCTAGCAAACAATCGAGTGCAACATGCTAGGACAAAACATATAGAGATAGATTGTCATTTTGTGAGAGACAAGATTAGAAGTGGTCAGATCAAGCCAGTGTTCATACCCTCTCATTTACAAATAGCTGATATATTGACTAAGGGATTGAACAAATATCTACACTACAGATGCTTATCCAAGTTGAGCACTTGTGATCCATACACAGTGCCAACTTGGGGGGTGGGTAAAGAAGCCACAGCCTCTCAAACAAGATCATCAGCACAAGATACTACTGGAGCAGCACTGAATGTAAGAAGGAAAAGCTTCCACAAGATCCAACTGACACTCATGAAGCGCTTAATTACTTGTAACCCAATGTAACAGTAGCTTAGTATAAGTGTAATGTAGAAAGTAGCTAGTTTGACTTTTATGTTACAATTGTATAAATACTCTATAATGTACTCAATTTCATCAATGAGAAAAGCACATTTCATTCACCAGTCTCTAATTTTAATGTAAAGATAACTAAATGTGTAATCGAATAACCGAATAACGCAAAATATAGTCACAGGTACCCGCCGCCGCATTACACGGGTACCATTGTAGTCAAATACAAAATGTACTACTAATAATACTCACCTTTGAGGACCCTTGTGAGACGTGTAACAAAATCTTAGCGGATTTGATTTGTCTAAATGTCAGTCCTTTAGCATTGTCTCTGGAGAACGTTCTTGATGGAAGTATATATACTATTTTTTGTCTAGGTTGTTGACGTTTCAAAAGTTCAATAGCTAGTTTGTGTATAAGGGCGGGCCTAACCGCGTGTAGTAACCTACGTTCGACACCATTTTGGTGTAATCAGTAATCATCGCTGGCCTCTTAAGTGAGCCATCACATATTCACATGCAACACTTCCCTTGCACATCATTGTCACCTATGACAATGTAACAAGTGTAAATTAATTAGTTGGCGAGACCTGTGTGATTTTCTTTAAATGTAATTCTCTTTACGAAAGAGTAGTATATATAGTTTAATCATAGTTCTACATATATAGCCACGGACGGAGCCAGGACCAAATATAACCGGGTGCACAAAAAAAATTGAACCGTAATATTAGAAATACATTTCGATGGACCGGGTGCATTTAAGATAACTTTAGAAAAAATCAATGTTTTTTTCAAAAATTAACATTATATCGAAAAAATTCATGAGGTGCCCGTGCACCCGCGAGAACCCCTGGCTCCGTCCCTGATTATATAGCCAGCCGGCAATTCAACTAAAGAATTTCAATTTGTTTCGCTGTTGTGATTATTCTTATTCCACTCCTTTATTATTTGTTCGTTCATACATGCTGAATTGATTTGATTTGTCAATTGTATAAAATAGTTGATTTAGCGAAAGAATATTTTTTAAAATTATTGATGTAGATTCCTATTTTGTAAAGTGGCTGTTGGCGACGAGCTATATAGATCGATTTTACAAAGACACGATGTTAATACATGATAACCAATGTCAAGGGTTCAGACTAATGTAGATAACTTTTACAAGACTGAATTTTTTTGCTTTGTACAAGAGAAAAATCTTATTCGAGTGAGACCTGATGGACATGTAAACTTGGAACTTTACAGATTAATTATATATCCCACATGACCCATGCAAGATGGTAAAATCAGTAGCCCTCTATAATTGTGCAACATGGGAAGCCACTAGAGTGTCCCATCAAGATTTGAAAACATGTTACTCCGTATGCATATGTTATGAATCCAAATGAAAATATGTCATGCACCAATTAAGTAACTATAATTGAGATAAACCAACTGTTTGATATAACGGTCTAGCTTTGCTGGCCAAATTAGCAAAGTGGATTAAGTAATACATCAGGTATAGTAAATAGTACATGAATGGTTTGTTGGCATGTTAGAAGAAGCTGCAGGGAATGTGCAGAACATGCGGTACAAGTCATGTTGCTTCACTGTCTCTCACATGATGTTTTGCTGTTAAGGAATTGAAGGTACAAACCTGTTTTGCTTACAGTTGCATGTGGTCTAGCTTCCCATGTGCAGGCGCCGCTTTGCGCACTACGCACCCTGTTGCTGGCTGGCTGGCTGGCCTGCATGGCCCATCCTCATTTCACATGCCCCCTTTAGGGAGGCCACGCCCCCTCTACGGCCTTTCTTCATTTTCCCATTTTGCCCCTCACTTTCACATGAATATCTAGTACTATAATATTTGCTTTATCTGTATAGCTTTGGAAAATGATTGGTGCTACAAACCTGAAACTTATAGGGTTGATTGTATCTTATAAATGTGACGAGGAATGCTGTTTCCCCTTATTTAATTTAACCATTCATACTTATTTTCTTACTTACATAATTATAAATAGGGCAATTTCATATCTTCTCTGTTTTTAGTTGGAAATTTTATATATACCTAAATATGCATTAAAAACGTTATACATTATACATTTAATACTTGCACTTTGAGTATATACTGTATATGAAATTAATAATGAAAGTAAGGTAATATATGAAATTAATCCATTATAAACAATTATAAGATATTAAAAAGTTAATAATTTTTACGGAGAAATTAAGATAAGTAGTGAAAAACACATGATATAATTTTGTACATGTAGGAGGAGAAATAAACAAAAAGTGTAAAAGCATATAAAAGTAATCAAGTGTAATTTGTTTAACTTTGGGTAAACTTAGCTGTTCTTTTTTGCAACATATGCGTTATTGATTTAATTAAGAAAGCATGGTGTGATGCATAATGGTATGTTATAGGGCCAAAGTGACTACTATAACATTTTTATAATGGTTATAACTGCATCGCTACTTGTTATAGGTGCCATAGCCATGGAGATCAACTTTTTTTTTTTTTTTTTTTTTTTTTTTTTTTTTTTTTTTTTTTTTTTATGTGAGTGGGTGTAGTATTTTTGGTAGTGAATGAGAGTGGTGGGAGGACGTTATGTTATAGGAGTTTTATAGTGTACTAACAATTTACCAATTACCATCATTTATAAATTTTGGCACAAGTAACCTTACTCATTGTTTTCTCGACTTAATTATCATCAAGATTACATACTTTATATAAGACGACATGTTGGTCCGAGTGTTTTTAGTTTTTACCATGTGGCCATCTTTTCACTCAATTAATGAAAGTTGTGTACGACACGTAAACCTGGAAGCTATAGAGTCGATGTACCTAGCCACCTAGGTTTCAAGGAATAACATGAAAGGTCGTTTTCGATAGTGCAAGATAGGAAGACACCAAATCACAAACAATTTTGAGAAACATACTTATTAAAGTTTGAAATAAACAACTTTGAGACAAATATCACACCATAGTCGTTAATCATGCTATGTTTTTTTCTCTTGCTATACGTCTTATCACTAATAAAAGAAATGAAAACACAACATAATGAAACAACAATAATTATACAATGTCGTTATATGCTCGTGACCTTTAAAAAGATGCCTCGAGGAAACTTTTTGGGTCTCGACACTCCTCCAACATGCTTTTATTAAATATGAAAAAGCATGAAATAAATGAAACATGGTGATAGGAATATATATGGAGTAGAAAATTAGTACAGTACTAGAAAGGTTAAATTGGTAAAATAATAAGGATGAAATGGACCCCGTTTAGTGCTTTCACATGTGCCGTTTGCAGGTCAGCAGGCTTTGTAGAAGATGGGTGCCATTTTCTTCCCGCTATAAATCTTTCAAAGTCAAGTCAGATGCATGGCTTTTGTCGTTTTCTGCTTAATTACATATGTACCCTTTGATTGTCTAATTATGTTTTTTATATATAAAAAAAGTTTTTCTATCTTGTGCCCTAGGCTCAAGATAAGAAGTACAAAAGGTACACAAAAAGTACGAGGGACCTGTAAAAATGTACTTAAGGATCTATAAAATATGTATTTTTTGTGTTTTTGGTACTTTTTATGTACTTTTTGTACTTGTAGGACACAAAATAGAAAAACCCATATAAAAATACTGTAAAAGGATAAATATTGAATCAAATTCGTTTTTTAATCAGATTTTATTACGTCATCCACGACTACGAGTGGTAGTACATGATCCCAAATGCTTGGATGACATGCATATGTTACTCCCTCCATGCTAATATTTTTTAACTTGTACTCTAATGGTGCAAATTAAGCATATCAAAATTATATCAAAAGTACACATGAATCAATATAAAAGTACACTCTGTATTTTTTTGTGCATCCATGTGTATTTTTTCGTAAGCACTTATGTGATTTTGATGTGCTTAACTTTTGCCCTTAGAGCACAAGTTAGAAAAACTCATATTATTATTTTTCACATTTTTTTATTTAGTTTTTCTCAAAATAATTATTCATGTTTAAATATATTGAAATTGTTTAAGTTTATTTTATTATTGTTAATCAAAATTATTATTTACGAAGTTAAATAAAATATTTAATTAATAGTTAAAGGACGAAATTGTTTTTTAATAGCTTTTACAAAAATTAAAACAGTAATAAATATTTATTTTTTTAATCTATATGTTTTTTGTTTGTGAAGAATAATTTTAAAGTATTTGCTTATCAAGTAATGAATGTATTATTTTAACACAAATATGGTTAAGTAATTTAGGGTAAAATTATCCAATGGATCTATATAGCACTCTAGTGTAAGTTTTCAATTATATTTTATTTTTCAACTCGTACATAAGAACTTTTTTTTTAGGCAACATATATTAATAGAATAGCAAGATGCTGAAGTTACACGATATAAACATAATACATTGACCAAACTAAATCCAAACTCACTATGACCTATAAAGGATATCACAAAATGGATATCATACTTACTAAGATATAATTCATACATACCAAACCAATCAAAACGCAACAACACTTAAGTGCAAACACATGGTAGAAAGCATGACACGGATCGACAACCGACCACAAACCTTGACCTCACACATAAAATATAACCCCACATCATATCCTCGAAACACACAGTTCTGAACACATGATCTAACCAAGTGGTGGCATTGCGAATAGTGACAATAGTAGAATGAAAAAAATAACCCAACAAGTATGAATACTACCTAATGAAAACCACCAAACCTCTTGTTTTAACAACCGTGGCTTACAACCTGACTCTCACCATCTCACAACCTGAATAACAACCTCTCATTTTCACGACTTTACAATCTTCACCATCCGACAGCTGGACACCTCATACATCTCACCATATCCACACCTAAACCATCTTACAACCTCACTATATCCATGACGTGAACCACTACACGACCTCATACTATCCTTGACTTGAATCAACTCAAAACCTCAACATCTAACGACCTCACCATCTCCCCGTCATCTCCCTCTCTGAACCATCTCACCAATGAGCCGAACCACCTCACAACCTCAACATCTCACGATCCTAAATACCTCAGAACATCAACATCTCACGACCCAGACCCTAAAAACCTCAGAACCTCAACATCTCACGACCCGAATTACCTCACAACCTCAACAACTCAGGACACGAAATACCTCACAACCTCAACATTTCACGACCCGAAATACCTCACAACCTCAATATATTACGACCCAAAAATACCTCCCAACCTCACCATCTCCATGACCAAAACACCTCACGCACTCCCACACAACTCACTATTTCCATGACGCCTTACGAACTCACTATTTCCGTGATCTGAAAACCTCACATACTCGCCATCTCCATGACCTGAACTCCTCACATACTCGCCCTCCCCAAGACCACATCGAACTCACGCCCACACCACCTGATAAACCGATCCACCTCACTAGCACACTATCTCCACAACACGAACCATTTTCATAACCTCACCACCTCCATGACCAAAACACCTCACGCACTCCCACACAACTCACTATTTCCATGACGCCTCACAAACTCACTATTTCCGTGATCTGAACACCTCACATACTCGCCATCTCCATGACCTGAACTCCTCACATACTCGCCCTCCCCAAGACCACATCGAACTCACGCCCACACCACCTGATAAACCGATCCACCTCACTAGCACACTATCTCCACAGCACGAACCATTTTCATAACCTCACCACCTCCATAGTCTAAACCAGTTCACAACCCAAAAGTCTTCAACAACCTAAACCATCATCACAACCTGAATGATCTTCACATCGTGAGACGTTAACCACTTCACCATCTTCACAACCTAACCATCACATGATTTGAACCACCTCACAACCATACAAAGTTATTCTATTTTGCGCAAGAAGCGACATGACCAAAAAACTTGCCTAACAATTATGCAACATGATTTATAAGAGAAAAGAAAATACCAAAGAAATTATGTACAAAGAAGAGTGAAAGGAAGGAACCTCCGGCCGAAGCTGACGGCCAGAGAAGGAGGCAGCGACTCTCTTTAGATCTAGTTTGTTTTTTTTTTTTTTTTTTTTTTTTTTTTTTGGGATAGACTTTGTTAGAGAGAGAAACTATTTTTATTTTTACTTGCCATTTTTTTTATTGTTGCAATTGATCAAGATTATTGAAACACAAATAATCTAACATATGGCAATCACAAAAAAGCTTATTGTGTTAACCTTACAAGATACAAGTTTGTTACGAAGCATAAACACTTAATTAACAAGTTAACACAATTTCAAACACCAAAACTCTATCTTTAAACTACTCTGACGAGCATTTGTTTATCTATACATTATTAAACCTGAAACGGTTACGCTGACTTTTAGAAAGAGTGTTTTAAGAGGTTTGAGTTTGTGTAGCAATAACATCCTCTAAGATGATCTAGTGTTGATGATTCACCAAGTCTTTGAAGAGACCAATCTTCGAACCTTGATGGGTGAACATCTTAAAATGAATGGGGAAAAGTTCGAGTACGAATACCAAAGAAAAAAAGCTTGACTTCCATGGTATTCATATTCAAAACATGATCCTTTCTCTTATTACTCGTTTACCCGGTCTGTGTAACAGTGTGTTCAAACTTTGTCGGGAAAACCATAATTAAAAAAAAATAATAATAAAAAAAATGAAAGAGATAATGGCATATTGGTAAATAGGAGAGAAAAGCAATGGCAAGTAAAGAATGTCCAATTACTTAAACCCCATAACATAACGCTCACACCTCTCTCAAAACGGAAAATAACACACACACACACACAAAAAACACATACAATCTTTCAATATCTCCGTCTTAACATTATGGGTTCAACACCAAAAAGATTATTAAAAAACACCCCAACAAGAAAACAACAACATTCATCACACAGTAACAAAAGATCAAGGAAACATCACACGAGCAACAACAAACCAACAACAACCTCGTCATCAGTTTCAGAAAAGCTGGAAGCACTGAAGAACCTCGTACCAGCTCAAGAAATAGACACAGCCGCCACTACCACAACAGCCGCTGACCAGCTCTTTAAGGAAACAGCAGATTACATTCTTCTCCTACGAACACAAGTATCCATTTTACAAAAACTGGTCGATTTTTACGGCTCTAATCCTTCTTCTGTACAGCAGCAGTAATTTTTTATTACTACTACTACTAATTACTATAAATAATTTTTTTACTTGGATTATTAGAGATAACTAAAGAGAGAGATATCTCATTATTATTTATTAATTTGTTTTTGTACGTTCCTTTGGTATTTTTAGTTAGATTTTCAATGCCTGGTAGTAGTTAGTAATTTATTTTTTGCATGTTACATTTTGTTTAAGGTTTCATTTCAACTTAATTGTAAGGCTACATTTTACACAGAGTCACTGTAAATCTCTGTGTAATTAACTGCAAATAATTAAAGTCATGACGATCCATTCATAACTGTTAAGTTTCAGTTGTTTTCAGGTCATGTTTTTCACCCACCATGTTTTTATTTGCATTGGAACCTCTACATTCTTTGTTGAGTAAGTTGCAAAAAATGTACAATTGCAGACGCAATCTTTATAACTGCGGGCATAGTTTTGTGAGATTTTTTTTGGTTTGGATATCATCTCTAGTCAAATGGAAGAAGGGCTGAAATTAACACAAGGGTACTTGTCATTTGAATATGATCAAATTTCCGGACCAAAAGCTTTTCACAAACATTATGTCTGCACTTTACAAGTTTTAAAGATTGCTCTTGCAATTTGAAGAACCAAAAGTGCGGTTTTTGCAATTTACTCAACTTTGATTCTAGATGTGTCTTAGAATTTGTGGTATGATTAACGTAGTGTAAGAAATAATGTTCTTATGTGTTTTTACTTTTTACCGTACCATGTGTGATAATTATTACTGCGTTTGATGAAACTAGTCAGTTTCATCTTGACAAACACTAGCTCATGATGTAATGCCAAACACCCCCACTAGTTCAAAACGCAATACCAAACACCCTTTACACCTTTATTTTTTTGGATTTGAAGGAAAACAAGCAAACAGTAATATTATGATTTGAGAAAAGAGTAACGGTGCAAACTTAAACACGAAATGAAATACTACAAATCAAAGTCTTTATATATGTCGATGCCCCCAACCTTATTCTGCGTCACTTTCTTTCTCATGAATCCATTCAATAAAATCAGTCAAGTTCTTCTTCGAGCTTCCACCTTTTTTGATACTACTTGTAACCTTTTCTTTGAGAGCCAACGCATTCGCTTTAAACGTTGTGTTGCTTAGCAGCACGTTAACTTTGTTTCCAAGCTCATCTCGTGTTATAATCCCTTCATTGTTCTTATTAAATGTCACTCCAATCTTCCATATGTCACAGATGTAACTTTCATTATGAAACTGATCAGCAAAATAAGGCCAACACATAAAAGGTACTCCATTATTAACACCTTCTAGAGTCGAGTTCCAACCACAATGGCTCAAGAAACAAGCCACTGAAGGGTGAGCCAACACCTTCTGTTGAGGGGCCCAGTTCACAATTTTGCCTCGAGATTGAATCCTGTCCATGAACCCATCTGGGTACGTGGCTGTAGTCTCCTTGGTTATACCTGGCCTGACAACCCATAAGAATGGTCTGTTGGTTAGTTCAAGACCAATCGCTAACTCTTCGAATTGTGTCTGGTCAAAGATAGTGAAGCTTCCAAATGCTATATAGATGACTGAGCCTGGTGCTTGAGTGTCTAACCATGTTAGGCAGGTCGAGTCTTCTTGCCAGAAGTGGCCTGCTTGTTCGGCAAGACGGTTGCTAGCTAACAATGGACCAATTGGCGACAACTGTGGAAAATGGGTGATGGCAGGCTCAAGATGATCACTTGAGTTGCATAATATCCATTCTGCCATGGTGGCTGCCTTGACTGCTTCTGTAGTGACTTCGAAGATGATTTTTGTAGTGTCTAAGTCACCGATACATGCCCATGTGAGGTTTGATGGTTTTATGGGTGGCATGGATGGTGATAGGTGAATCATTTTATCGTTTAAAGGAATGCCTGAAACAATATCAAGGATAAATTTGTTTTTTATTAGGGCGTTTGGGATTGCTTGTTAAATAACTAAAACACTTTCAGTCAAAGCTATAAGCTGTTTTATCCAAAGACTCAGTTGTTTATATGCTTTAAATAAGTATAAGCACTTAAAGAAGCTATCCCACAGACTATCTTGTTATTTATAAGGATGTTTGAGATGGCTTAGTAAAGCTGCATACCTACACATTGCATATTTGTAACACAGTTAGTCTTGAGGGTGTGGGCAATTCTTAACAAAACTGCTGATCTGATTATCTTTGAGTAATATAAGATGTTTTGCATCACCAGATAAGCTGTTTAATTTATAAAACAATCTCAAACACGCCCTTAGATATATGAATGAAATAGGAAAATGGTCAGTCATCTTACCACAATCGTCTATAATTTCGTCGTCAATTAGCTTCTGAAAGCTCAAGAAGGAAGCCAAAGTAGCTACTGAGGCAGGCCAAAAGGTTGCTCGTCGAATTCCCATTTTTTCAGCTACATGCATGGACCAACCCATGCATAAATCAGCAAGAACACAAGTGACTTTGCTATCATCGTCTTTGTTAATCTTGTTTATAAGCTCTTCTAGCTTTCCAGGCATGGTTTGAACTATTGATTCCGCCACCTTGCCCAGGTCACTCCTGTCCTCCCATGGTTCAAGCCCATCTGGGATCGAAACCATTTGCATCAGACCCTTTTCTGACCAGGTAGCTGTGACCAGTTTATGATTCACTTCTGTGTTTATAAATGTGATTTTGACACCATTTTTAACCAAGTGTTGAGCAAGTTCCATTAGCGGAATGACATGGCCTTGTGCTGGATAAGGAATGACTATAACATGAGTAGTATGTTCCATATCTTTGTGTTGGTAGTTACTTGATACTAGTAATATTTTTGTGTCTTTTATAGACAGGCATGGTTGAGATACCAAAGATATAACTCTTGTTTGTTTTTGTCTGTTTTGTGCATTGTTTTTCGAGTTTTGATGCTTCAAAGTATAACATATCTTTGCTTTAGGAATCTTAAACTTAGCTTGAGTTTCATAAACTTTTTGTTGCTTCTCTTGTGTTATTAACCATGCTGTTTGTAGCATAATGACAAAAAAAAAAAAAAAAAAAAAAAAAAAAAAAAAAACAGGCTTTGTTGCCTGCTTAGTTCTTTGACAAAGAAATTACAATACTTAGATTCAAGAACTAGTCTATGTCACTACTCAAATACTCTGCCAATCTCTGTGAGAGTAAGAATTATTAAAAGAATTTTCATTTTTTTCTCATAGATAATGTATTGTTCGATAACTTGGTTAAAACTTGATGGTGACTCCTACTCCGATCTCATGTAGTTTGGTAATATAAATGATTTCGTAGCTGCCGTCTTCTAGATTCCTTGTTTAACATCTTATGGTAACAAAGTTTTTGTCTTTGAGAGGTCATTGTCTTAAGTTAAAATTTCTCTATGTTATCTGTTCTCACCATGCATCCATTGGGGCTTATTGAAGAGGGCCATATATTGGACATGATCAAACCTTCCAAAATCCACTACAGGCAAGCTATGGGGATGAACAAGAGGGTTTCTAGGCGCACAAATATAAAAAAGCGGCCCCCAAATAAACCATTTCCAGCTGACATGGCAAAGTGATGACATGGTTTGTTTCCCCAATCCTATGTCTGTATGTCAGCAAATCATTCTTCCCATGTTTATATAAAATCCAAAGCTTTTACGCCACTAGCACAAATGAGAACAACAACAACAACAACAAACCCAATCCCGCCGAGGCAGGTATGGGGGTGGTAAAGTGTAGACAGATCCTACCCCTACCCCAGGATAACCCGGAAGTAGAGAGACTTCTATTATATACACAAATGAGAACACTTCTGTTATATACACATCATTTTCGAACCAATTTAATTGATTACTAATACTAGTATTGTCCCCAAGTTGAGGCACTCAATTGTTAAGGAAGACAATTAGACAAGGCTTGAAAACATAACTAGTTTACATTTTAGTGGTACAAATGACCATGTCTCCTCTTGACCACCTGACAAGTTACTGCCCTTTTTGAACCAATTCGGGTATACAAAATTCTTATAGACGTGCATAACATGCAAACAAATACTTCTTTTGTTTCTTTTAGCAATTTACTTTTTCCACAAGAACTGCACAATTTATGTACCACTGCTATAAGGCT
>JARVZY010006275.1:0-26852 GCA_030686995.1 Artemisia argyi
GGATCATTACATATTACAGTAGAGGACTTAACAAGGAAACCATAGCAATTTGAACCACCTAAAACGAGTATACGAGTCAAAAGTTACGCCCATTTGAAGTTACCAAAGATTTCCGGCAAAACTGCCTAAACCACACTGTTTTGCATTCTGACTTTTTGAAAGTCATACTTCTGGTCCGATTCATCAAAAAGTTAAAACACGAAAGTTGTCCAGAACGCCGTTTTCGTTCAGGAGCAAAGAAGCTCGAGCCCTGAAAACGCTTTCCGAGTGATAATTTCTTCAAATTCTAAACAGCCCATTTTTAGACCAAAGTCATTACATATAGGTTATGGTTTATGAAGACCAAAGGGGTCTTATGACCTAGAATCAAGACCACAACCATGGATAGAGCCAAGGTTGAGTCTCAAGACCATGGAACAATGACCAAAGGTCATGGCAAGGCCATGACGAAATGACCATGTAAGCTTACTTACGCGTAAACATGAAACAAAGAGTTAACGATAACTTGAACAAACAATTTGGATCTACTTCACTTAAAGGAACCATGAGATATTACAAAGAAAAATGATCATACAAGACTTATGAAACTACCCCTAATAACAATCTTCATGTACAAATAAACTTTCCTAAGTTTATTCAAGTATCGGGCATGTAACTTTTCGGATCAAAACTTATATCTATATATTTCATCAACTACTACAATAGTAGGGAGCCTCATGTGAGGAGTTCATTATGTAAGCCGTCGAGTTGGGTTGTGGATTTACGAGTTAAAGTGTCCTGGCTCCTCGAACGCTTACTAACATGACTTCTGAATTATGTCGGCCCGAACGGTAGTAAACGATATACAAAACATACATGTTCATGAATCTTTTCTTTCAAAGACTTACAATATACATCATACCACATCATGGACTAAATGCAAGATATATATATAGGCACTCATTCATATTCTTTACTCTGATCCTAAGTCGCAACATTCTATTATAGGTTGCTCGTAGAAACCTTCGCGATTCGACCATCACATTCATTACTTGATATCCTACTTAAGGTGAGTTCATAGCCCGACTTTCCATTACTTAATTGTTTTACAAACCCTTGGGGGGAATACATGCTATTATTTTTCTACTCGAACACAATGCTTTCTACTGTATGCTATTCGACTATGTTTTATTATCACTAAGTAACATCCTTGCCAAACCAAGATCCCTTATTATGAACCATTTAATCACTTGCGAGGGTTACTTGCAAGTGAGCGCGAATATTGTGAATAGGCCTATTGGGATTGACGAATCTCATTTGTTTTGACTAAGTTCAAACAAATGCATTAATATTTGAGACATTAGGTATGACGGCAAAGTACCTACCGGGATAAATCTGCCGATCGATATTGGTACACGTTAACGTTTTGGTGTCATAAGCTTAGTGAATTAATAACCTTTCCGGGCATATAACAACGTAGCCCATCTTTGTTTCCTAACTATGAGTGTGAGTCTATAGCTCACACTACGATTATTGTGTTCAAACGATTTAACTACAAACACTACGATTATTTTGTTCAAACGATTTAACTACAAACACTACGATTATTGTGTTCAAACGATTTAACTACAAACACTACGATTATTGTGTTCAACGATTTAACTACCAACACATTGTGTTCAAACATTAAATAAACTCTATGAATATCACTCAACCTTTGTGTTGACCTCTCAAGCATGTATTTCAGGTTCATGACGATCAAGGATGATACGGAAGGACACGGATACTCAAGAAAGCTATAAATTTTATTATCATTCAAAACTCATTTAATGTAAATTGTAAACATGGAACCATTTGGGACCTCATTTTGTAATCTCTGTAATTTATACAATTTGAATGATAAATCTTTTAAAACAACTCAATTGGAGTTCGTTTTCTATTATTGTGACTATTGTGCCGTCGAGTAACACCCAGTTTGAATTCCGCTGCAACCATGAATTGGGGGTGTTACAGTATGGTCATAAGCTCATTTTTGTAAGCCTGTAGATTGTTCATTAGAGAACCTTATTCTGTAATTTTTGGTGTTTTGGATAGCTCATAGTCCCATCTCATTGTGCATGTGCTTTATTTGTCCTTAACTGCCTATTTTTGGCTCTCAAATACCCACAACTGAGCACTCTACACTGACTCATCAGTGTATAGTGCCAAGTTGATAAGCTCTTGTAGAGCTTATCAAAGGAGATAAACCTGAGCTTATTGGCTTTCTCAGAAGCCAATATAGCTAGCTTGAGGGATCAAAGCTCACTTTGGACCCCCAAGCTTATTTGTGGGCTCCACATAGGCCTGCAGTGGCCACATTTTGGCCTATTTGTTCTCAGGTTTTGGATTTAGCTTATTTGTGGCCTTGTGCTTATTCCTGTGGCTTATTTGTTTATGTTAGCTTATTTTAGAGTGCATCAAGTCTCAGTTAGCTTATTCTATCCTCAATGTAGCTTATTGATTTGTTTGATAGCTGATTCAGTCCACAAATCCCATTTTCGGCCTTATAAGCCAACTAAAAAGCTCATCCTGAGCTTATTTGGTGTTTTTGAAAAAGTTTTCTTCATTAAAGTTGCTTATTATCAGTTGTTAAAAGGTTTTGTAAAAGAAAATTAAAAAAAAAAAAAAAAAAAAAAAAAACACTTGGTGGGAATTGAACCCCTGACCTTTTGGTTCCCTGGGTCAAAACTAAACCAACACAGAGCACCATCTCCCCTATGTGATACTTAGTGTCATAGTTTTTCCCCCTTTTAATTATAGTGATAGCTTCTATTTAATTAAATTTAACTTATTTGCTTATTTTATCTACTTTTTCAATAAGCACTTGTGTGTTTTTATATTTTTCTTAAGTTTTTGTCATATTAAAGTATTTGTATAAAAATTTTCATAATTTTCTGTTTTAATTTGGTATTTTTAATAATTAATTTTAGTTTAATTAGTTTTAATTAAAAAATCAAAATTAAAATCCATTTCTGCTTATTAATAAGCACTAGTACCTTTTTATATTTTTCCTAGCTTTTATTAATTATAAAATATTTTTAGAAAAAAATTCATTATTTTTACTGTTCATTTGCTATTTTTTATAATTAAATTAGTTTAATTAGCTTTTAATTAATAATTAAGTAAATAATATTTAAATTAGCTTATTTATAATTTTTATAAACTTTTTATAATTTTATAGGATTCCTGTGATGGTTAATTGGTTTTAAAAAAAATTTCATAATTTTCCAAGTCATTTTAGTATTTTTCATAATTTAAATTATTTTAAATTAGGTATTAAATAGTTTTTAATTAATATTAAATAATTAAAAAAATAAAAAAATAATTTTCTGTTTTATAAAATTTTCTTTTAATATTAAGTTTGTAAAAAAGTCATTTTCACCCCCTTAAGATTATTTCTGTGTTATTTTCCTTTTTTCCATACGTAGTTACGTTTATTTTAATTTTAATTTACGTTTTAGGTTTAAATACGTATATGATTTACTGTAATTTTCAATAGCTGTAATTTATCTTATTTCTATTAGTACAATCAGTCTAAATCATATTCCTGTTACTTTCGTCAATCACTGAATGCCTTAAACGTTCACAAATACAATTTCATAACTCGCTGGGACATAACGACCCGAGAAAACATTATGCTTACACCGGATCATAAATTGATCACTTTCTCCCACTCAGGTTTGACCTGTTGACCAACACACTTGGTTGATTTGTGACTGACTGTTTGAGAGGAGTCATTCCCAAAATTCAAGGTAAATTAATGTTAAGAATTATGTTAAGATGTTTATTAAGTGTTATGCTTAATTATATGATGCATTTAGGGGTGTTATTCGGGTCGACCTGGTCGGGTTCGGGTAAATCGGGTTAGGTCAATTCGGGTCAAGACTCAATAAAAACATACCCGAATCCGACCTTGTTTAGAACTCGGGTTCGGGTTAATTCGGGTCGGGTCAATTCGGGTTCGGGTTAACTCGAGTATTTTTACATTGTAAAAGTGTTAGTTGAGTCAGGTTAGTCGGGTTCGGGTCAGAATGTAAAAAACTCTTAAGGGCAAATCAACTATTTCCGAGTAGCTACCCCTTGCAAGAATGAACATGGCATTATAAGAAAATATAACTTTCAAAAAGGATACCAATCACCTTTTTATTACGCCCGAAAGCCATAAGAATAAAAAATTTAACATAATCTATCATTAAATTCAACAAATTTCGTAACTTTGTCAATTAAAAAAATAGAAGAGACCCATAAAAAGCAAAACTTCAAAAAAAAAAAAAAAAGTCAAATTCAACAAAAAATTCACAACTTTATAAACTAAACAACACCAAAAGATAATAAAAAAGCTTAACCTAATCTAAGTGATTAATACGTTTTTACGCTTACCTTCAATAACATTGACAAAATTATAATCAAAGTTTAAGTAATTTAACTAATGAGAGTAGAAAGTTACAAACAAAAACTATACCTTGGATCAATTTTTACCATTTGTTTGATAATAAATACGAATACTTAGAATTGGGTTTTCCAATCGTGTCGATTTAGGGTTTTTGGGAAGTTAGGGTTTGATTCAGGTTATAAAAGATGGAAACTATTTAGGTTTTCCAATTGTTATGTCTGATGATATTGGATATTCTTCCTTTCTTAAATATTGAAATTAAGTCCAAGAGTATGAAGAACGCTCATGTAAGGACTTGTGTTTTTTAAATTTCTACATCTGAATTGCAAAACGAATTTCTACAAAATTTAGCTATATAGGAAAGAGTGAGTTAACCTTTATTTATCCTTTTTACATCTTAGTAAAAAATAAAACAATTCAATTATTACTAAATGAGGAAAGATTTAGTTTTTCATAAAGTCAAAATCTCTCGAGTGGGACCCAAATTTTTTGGTTTAGTTGTATGTAAGTTATCCACCAACCTAGAAGTTGTGAGTTCAAGCTTCGCTAGAGTCTTTTGTGAGATATGTGATATAGGGTGTGAAACAAATTACCATAAAAAAAGAAAAAAGGAAATCCCCCTAGTGTGGTTTTCTTAATTATAAATATTCTGAAAAGAATAAATTGCGAACACCGTCCTTATGATATGTTCAAATTGCAGACTGAGTTCTTCCTTTTCGAAAATGCAAATATCATCTTTGTGGGAAACCTTTGGTTCGGATATCGTCCATGCCTAAATGCGATATGACAATAAAGTTCCAAATTAAAACATTGAAGGCAAAGGCATTTCAGTCATTTCATATTAAGACAGGGACGATATCAGCACAAAAGGTTTCTTACAAGGACGGCACTTGCACTTTTGAAAATATAAAGAATGCGCCTATAATTTAAACATACAACGGGGACGGTTTTTGCAATTGACTCTTCTGAAAATAAAAAGACGTATGAGATTGAACGACAATACAAATAAAGTCAAACACATAAATATCCATGAGAGTGAGAGTGAGATAGTAAGGTGGCGTTTAGTTGGAAAACATTTTCTTTCATTTCCTATTTCTCGTTTTGTAGGAAAAGGGATGAGAGTTTGATTTTCACAAAACAATGGAAAATTTAAAAAACGCGTTTAGTTTGAGAAACAGGTGTTTGTGTTTTCTATTTTCCAAAACTAGAAAACATGTTTAAGTGTTGTTATTTATATCTCAATTCATTATTCACCTTAGTAATATTATAAAAACATTTTTAAAACACAAAAACAAATATAATAAACTAACCAACTAAATTATAAAATAACTAAAAAAATATAATACGAGAAAATAAAGAAATTAAAAAATTAAAATAGGGATAATTCCATATTTACACAACTTAAACCTCATAATACTAGAAAACGTTTTCATCAGATTTTTTACGTTTCTGTCCGTTTTTTAACGTTTTCATCAGATTTTTTGCGTTTTTGTCCAATTTTTTACGTTTTCGTCCGTTTTTTTACGTTTTCGTTCGATTTTTTTCGTTTTCATCCGTTTTCGTCAGATTTTTTACGTTTTCTTCCTTTTTTTACGTTTTCGTCAGATTTTTTACGTTTTCGTCCGTTTTTTAACGTTTTCGTCCGATTTTTTTCGTTTTCAGCCGTTTTTTACGTTTTCGTCAGGTTTTTTTACGTTTTCGTCTCATTTTTCCCATTTTCGTCTGTTTTTACGTTTTCATTAGGTTTTTTAAGTTTTTGTCCGATTTTTACATTTTCGTCCGATTATTTACGTTTTCGTCAGATTTTTTACGTTTTCGTCCGTTTTTTTACATTTTCGTCCGATTTTTTGGGTTTTCGTTTGTTTTTTACGTTTTCGTCCGTTTTTTTAACGTTTTCGTCAGGTTTTTTAAGTTTTCGTCCGATTTTTTTCGTTTTCATCCGTTTTTTTTTACGCTTTCGTCCGTTTTTTTTACGTTTTCGTCATTTTTTTAACGTTTCCATCAGATTTTTTGCGTTTTTGTCCATTTTTTTACGTTTTCATCCATTTTTTTTACGTTTTCGTCCGTTTTTTTAAGTTTTCATTCGATTTTTTTCGTTTTCATCCGTTTTTTACGTTTTCGTCAGGATTTTACGTTTTCTTCCGTTTTTTAACTTTTCGTCAGATTTTTTACGTTTTCGTCCGTTTTTTTTACGTTTTCGTCCGATTTTTTTCGTTTTCAGCCGGCTTTCTACGTTTTCGTCAAGTTTTTTTACGTTTTCGTCTGATTTTTTCCGTTTTCACCTGTTTTACGTTTTCATCAGGTTCTTTAAGTTTTTGTCCGATTTTTTACATTTTCGGCCGATTCTTTACGTTTTCGTCTGATTTTTTACGTTTTCGTCCTTTTTTACGTTTTCGTCAGATTTTTTACGTTTTCGTTCATTTTTTTACATTTTCTTCCGATTTTTTGGGTTTTCGTTTGTTTTTTACGTTTTCGTACGTTTTTTAACGTTTTCGTCAGGTTTTTTAAGTTTTCGTCTGATTTTTTTCGTTTTCGTCCCTTTTTTTACGTTTTAGCCAGATTTCTTATGTTTTCGTCTGATTTTTTACGTTTTCGTCCGTTTTTTTTACGTTTTTGTCAGATTTTTTACATTTTTGTCTTTTTTACGTTATCATCTGATTTTTTATTTTTTCGTCCGTTTCTTTACGTTTTTGTCAGTTTTTTACGTTTTCGTCCTATTTTTTACATTTTCGTCAAATTTTTTACGTTTTTGATAGATTTTTATGTTTTTGTCTGATTTTTTATGTTTTCATCTGTTTATATACATTTTCGTCCATTTTCTTACGTTTTTGTTCGTTTTCTTACTTTTTTGTTCAATTTTGTATGTTTCCATTTGTTTTTTTATAACATAAAAAGTTTGGTAGAAAAGTGAAAAATCTGACAAAAACGTAAAAAAAACGGACACAAATATAAAAAACCGGACGAAAACGTAAAAAATGGCTGAAAACGCAAAAATTCTGACGAAAACATAAAAAAATGGACGTAAACGTAAAAAATATGATGAAAACGTAAAAAAAACGGACGAAAATGTAAAAAATTGGACAAAAACTTAAAAAATCTGATGAAAACATAAAAAAATGGACGAAAACAGAAAAAATCTGACGAAGACGTAAAAAACGGACGAAAACTTAAAAAATCTGACAAAAACGTAAAAAAACAGACGAAAACGTAAAAAATCGGACAAAAACTTAAAAAACCTGATGAAAACGTAAAAAACAGACGAAAACGGAAAAAATCAGACAAAAACGTAAAAAACTGACGAAAACGTAAAAAATCAGACGAAAACGTAAAAAAGTGACGAAAACGTAAAAAATCAGACGAAAGCGTAAAGAATCGGACAAAAATTTAAAAAACCTAACGAAAACGTAAAAAATCTGACCAAAACATAAAAAAATGGACGAAAACGTAAAAAATCGGACGTAAACGTAAAAAATCTTACGAAAACGTAAAAAACGGACGAAAGCGTAAAAAATCGGACGAAAACGTAAAAAAGCGTACAAAAACAAAAAAAAACCTGACGAAAACGTAAAAAACCTGACGAAAACGTAAAAAAAGACGAAGACGTAAAAAAACGGACGAAAACGTAAAAAATCTGACGAAAACGTAAGTAAATGGACGAAAACGTAAAAAATCAATCGAAAACGTAAAACAACTGACGAAAACGGGTTTGAGGTATTTTAATTGTTTTTAAGTTTTGTAGTTGGAAATAAGAATTTTGTGTTTTGTAGAGAATTTTATTGGAAAACACTAATTTGAACGCGATTTCTGTTTTCCTTGTTTTCCACAAAAAAAGTTGTATGCTAAGTTTTCCAAATGTGAGTTTTGGATTCCGACGGTACAATTTTTGGGTCATGTGATTGATAGTCAGGGAGTTCATGTAGATCCCACTAAGATTGAAGCCATTAAAGATTGGGCCCCACCGACGACCCCAAATGAAGTTCGTTAATTTTTGGGTTTAGCCGGTTACCCTTTCGGTTAGTGTTACAATTACGTATCCTTTTTATTTATTTAAAAAAAAAAACTCATGAATTTCACATTAGCTAGTATATAATGCTTTACACACTAAATAGTCAATTCTTATTTTTGTTTGAATTTTGTGTTTACGTTCATAGATTTCAAATGTTCTTGTGATTCTTGATGACGGCTACAAAAGTGGAGTGTGTTGTTGAGTGAGTATAACATCTCGTATAGACCACGCATTGCAATCAAGGGGCAGATATTAGCTGACTTTATTGAGTTACAAGAACCATGGTTCTATTCACAGACGGATCCTCATGCGTGGATGGATCAGGCGCATACCTTATCCTTACTAATCCAGAGGGGGTAAAATTCACCTACGCACTGCGCTTATTTGGTTATATTTAATGCATAGGTAACTTCCAGGGATACCATGTTAGGAGCTTTTAGTCGGCTCGACATAGGATTGAGGTCGAAGCCTACAGAGTTAGGGAAGATCGAACACGACTAGTATTAAATTGTAACAGTGGAAAACAAGCGCAACTAAACGCACCCTAACATTATCATCACATCAGAAAATGATATCAGTAGAAGAAGCTTTGGAGATAGTAATAAGCGCATCTAAGCAGCGATTGCAGCCGGTAACGGTATCCATTAACGATGCAATCGGCAAGGTTTTGGCTCAAGATATTCGCGCTCCTGATCCTCTTCCTCCTTATCCTGCTTCCATCAAGGTCCTTTTTTTTTTTTTTTTTTTTAATAAGACTTATCATTAGGATAATTATTACTAGTAATAGAACTATGGTGTAGGACGGATATGCTGTAATTGCTGCAGATGGTCCTGGTGAGTATCCTGTTATTACTGAATCAAGAGCAGGGAATGACGGCCTTGGTGTCACTGTTACTCCTGGCACTCTTGCATATGTAACTACTGGTGGACCCATACCCGATGGAGCTGATGCAGTTGTGCAAGTAGAGGACACTCAACTAGTCGAAACACCTCCATCCGAACCCAAACGAGTACGCATTTTGGTCAAAACTAACAAAGGAGTTGATATTCGTCCCGTGGTAATTTTTCGCACCTCCTCCCACTTGTTTATGTAAATATACTTAACTGTCAAAAAAAGCCATACTTTGTTGTGCAATTGTATGGTAAAACTATGTAGAGTTTTCTGGTTGCTTATATGAATATCTTTTTACCTTGTCTTACTTGGCAAGGTATCTGGATTTGTAATTTTTGGAATACTGAATGCTTTTGATATGTCGAGGTTTTATTTTACAATACAATTAGTTAATAAAGTATAAATGAAGGAACTTGTATCACTTCATGTCATAGCATGTAGGCAGATAAACCACCTAACCAGATAAATCTTGTTATATAACCAGATACAATAGAAGAAACGCAAAAAGAATTACCATTTGATCTGGTTTCACGCAAAACTTGAGGTTATCGCTGTTTCAAAACAGAGGTTAGTGATAGTGACATTTTACGATTTCTGGCCATCTAACTTCTATGTCACTGCTATAACAAGTATGACTCCTAGGCACTTTCACAACCATTGGTTAGATCTTAAAGTTGATACTCAAAATAATGATGTGCTAACGGCACTATTTTTTAGCCTGGTGAAAAGTTTCAGTTTTTCCTATTAGGGCCATAACCAAGCCTGTAAAATAGTTAATTAAGGAGTGGGAAGACTTTGCTTGATAATAGGAGGTCATCTAAGTACTTCGAGACAGTAAAATTATTGATGGTGGTGGATGCCTGAATGGTAGATGAGGCTCGGTGGCGTTCATCAATGCCATATAAATATCCTTGTCATCAATATCCTAATCATTAGTTGTTTGGTATAGCTTTAGGCCTTTACATGTGTATGTGGATGTTTGTCTGTTTCCCGCAAAAAGAGACGACTAAGCTTCTAAGAAAAATGAAGAAATGACCAGAGATTGGTGGACGACTTTCATAGATTGTAAATTATTAGTCATGATCTGAATGAGCCAAATACTAGAAACTTCCAAACAAGCAGAAATTCATAAGAGCAACGGGTTAGTTTAGAAGATTAGACAATGTGTCTTACAATGTGACCCAAGAAACATATGTTGCGAGACCCCTAGAATGGTGTTGTAGCTAGACTTGTACTGCAAGTCCGAGTTTTTGACTGACTAGGGAGTTTGTATAAGCTTATTTATGGGCTTATGAGCTTATTTGACTCGGCTTATATTTCATAAGCTCATTTTTTTCAGGTTTATTTTCCAGTTTATGGGCTTAATTTCCATCTGTAAGTCATAATAAGCTCATAAGTCGAATAATAAGCCAGAAAAAATGAACTGCTGAAATACAAGCCGAGTCAGATAAGCTAATAAGCCCAAAAATAATCTTTAACAAGCACCCCCAGCTAACTCTATTCTTGTAAACAGTTACACACAGGGCAATATGGTGACACACTGACACGTATCCCTAAAGGAAGCAATTATGTCCAAAGTTGCTACTTATTGTATAATATAGATTTTTCTTTTCCTAGTGAAGTGTCTTTTTGTAACTGTGCTCGATTGAGGATCTTAATTATTTGCTATTTATTCAATTGAAAATGTGTATAATAAGATGCTTATAAAATATTTGTTTGACAGGGATGTGACATAAGCAAAGATGCTGTGGTACTGAAAGCAGAAGAACTACTGGGTGCTGCCGAAATTGGGCTACTTGCCACAGTGGGTGTTTCGACTGTGAAGGTATTAGTTCTGTTTGTGCACATAGTTTACTAGCCTACATGGAATGATGTCCAAGTGGCTAATTTGCAACTGCAAATCTTATCATGCAGGTGTATCCTACTCCCACCATTGCTGTACTTTCCACTGGAGATGAGTTGGTGGAGCCCACATGCAAGTCTTTAAGTCGTGGCCAGGTACTACAAATTTCTAAGCTTGCAAAACCTATTGATGTGATACGAACCGAATCGATAATGAGATATAAACGATTAATAAAGAACAAAGATGGAGTAATCGATGTTCGAGAGGTCGAATAAGCTCTCCCAATAATGATATAAAATTACTAATCCATTCATATAATTCCGCATCTAGAAATTACAACCCTAATACCCTATTTATAGATTTCCAAACTGACTCCATTCTCCATTGAGACTCGCCTAATAAAATACCATTAATAATTATCTATTTATCTACTAACTAAATAGCAATAGATACAAGAATAATAGTATGATTCATATCATAATGCATGTGAAGTTAATTAATATGGGATACATTTTGCAAATTAATAAAATTAATATCATCTATGGACATGTGTATTGTAAATTGTAATTAATAAATGGGGGTTGAGAAGTGGAGTCCTCTGGTTGGCTGGGTTGAAAATAGCTAGCATAAAGTGGCAAATCACATGTAGAATCGCAAATTGACCTGGGAAAAAGACAATTATAGTGTTCTTCATGATGAAACTCAGAGTCAATATTATAATCACTGATATCTTACCTTCTTCTCCTTTTCTGTTTATGCTTAAATTAAATATGTGTTGGGTCCCCAGGAACCACCACGCAAGGTAGTTCCCAATATATATTTAAGGTAGGTCCTAAAAAGAGTTATTCCTCGCTTCTAAACATTTTCTCAAAGGTGCTACATATAGAACGGGAACGCGTGATGTTCTTTCAATTTGGAAATAGAGCCACCTTTGCATTGCCTTAAAATTTTCCCTCGCCTCCATTTCTTGTTGACCTGATCACTATATACTCCATTCATTCCAAGTAAATGCTGCATGCATTTCCAGGAGCATTACATGTCATCTATGTATGAGAATGGAAACCTGCTTAGATGAATGCAAATATTATTTCATTCTTTACTAGTTATAATGCCCGCGCACGCGCGGGTTTTTTTTTTTTTTTTTAATTTTTTTGAATCATATATTTTTATTTATTAAAAAACAAATAATTTAATCTTTGTTTTGTTTGATTTATGATGTTTAATTATAGTTTTTTATTATTAAAGATAATTATTTAAATTTTTTAATCCTATTATTAATTGCATCTTATCTATATTTTTTGTATTTATCTTCTACTTGTGTTATGGATAAATATAAAATGTTACCTAATAAGAAAATTATATATTTTTTTTAAATAAAATTATTACTAAATAAGGTATGAATCCATTTTTTTGAAATGGAAAATTCCCAATAGGGGTTTTGTTTTATTATATAAAAGATTTGGGACCATCAGAGAATCTGCATACGTATGCCTAGTATGTGGTTTCTTCTTTCTAGTCTAAAACATACGTTAACATTCCTCTTCTTTTTGTGATTCACATCACAACTTATGTGACAACCCATGACTTGTTTGTTTTTCAGAAGTATCTGAACATACTTTTTTGAGATTTCAAAATGCTAATTACTCATCACTCATCACTCATCACTCATCACTCCACACTTATCATTTAAATTTATGAAAGCCAGAAGTTTAGTTTTGTGCTCTTATTCTAGCATTTTTCATCTAGGTTTACTGTATCTGCTACTTATTAGAAATTGGGGTTAGGGTTGTGATGATAATCCTGGATATCTTCTCAAATCGTGTATGTTCACTTTCCGTATAAAGTATTTCGACCCTATAAATGCCTGGGTATTATGAAATCCTTATCGGGATAATTTAAGAAGAACACTTTGTCGTGATGGAAACACATTAGCTCAAACGAGTGTGCACTCCACACTTCCCTAACTCGTATCCGAGCATAATATGAAATCCCATTAGTCTCATAGTAAATCTCTATTACCTAAAATAGTCGATGACACTAAAATCACCAACACTACTAACATGTTATTAGCTCCTTTTACTTCACTCAGGCTATCTTATTGATTTAGAACGTGTGTATTTAGTATTTTCTATCCATTTTTTATTTTCTTGGTCATATATTTTCTTTGTGTGTGTCGTGCTTATCTTAAGTTAGTGTTGTTTCTTGCTGTACAACGCATTTGGATTACTATTACAACTAGAGCGTATGGTAATCATGTTACTATTACAACATAGTGAATAATACAACATCACTTTAGTTTTATAATGATCTGGTAAACCATAAACTGCAAAAAAAAGCTATATAGTAAATAGTTTGTAGTGCATGTTCAAAGGCACACAGCATGTGCATGCCTCACATCTATGAATGTGTCAAATTTTTGCTGATTTCACACCTTGATGCATTTTCTTTTTTAGATCAGGGACTCCAATCGGGCAATGATTGTTGCTGCTGCAATACAGCAGAAGTGTAAAATTATTGACCTCGGTATTGCCCGTGATGACGAGGATGAAATCAAGACAATTTTGGATAAAGCACTTTCAGCTGACATTGATATTCTTCTGACATCTGGAGGTGTTTCTATGGGAGACAGGGATTTTGTCAAACCTTTTTTTCAGAATAGAGGCAGAGTGCATTTTGATAAGGTGGAATCTGGATTCCCTTTTTTTATTGCTCTCATCTTCTTGTTTTGTTTTACTCTATTCTTTTTTTGTGGAATTGGAATTGACAAAAGGACACATAGCTTACTTTATTGTTCTTGTTTTTTATTGATAGAGGTGGCAAATTCAATCACTTACATATGAATGGGTCGATTTAGGGTACATTTTACCTCTAACGGGTAAAGCGCGTAAAACAAAATAAGTAGCTCAAAATGAATTGAGGTAAATGGCCCTAAGTCACCTAGAGTGTATTTTTAGTGCTTAAATCATTTTATTATAAACATACTTTATAATGTAATATAATTTGTAATCATATTTGACTGACCAATCATTTATAGAAAATATAAAAAATTTGGAGTTTTGGACAAAAAAGTGTTTTGGGTCAACCTAAATCCGTTTCGACCTGTAATAATGTTTACATGTCGTGACTCGTTACGGATCTATATGTCACTTCTAGTTAGTACCTCTTCCTCTTAAGGATTTTGATTTGGCTGGTTTTTGTGGTTTAGAAAGTACAATAGGTAGCTGATTAGAGAAATCTTTACTGCAGATTGCCATGAAGCCTGGGAAGCCTCTTACATTTGCAGAAATCACTTCTCAATCAGGAGAGAAGGTGAAAAAAATTCTTGCATTTGGGTTACCTGGAAACCCAGTTAGCTGCTTAGTGTGTTTTAACCTCTTTGTCATTCCATCAATTCGTAATCTTTCTGGATGGACAAAACCACATCTTCCAAGGTTGTATTTCTGGATAATTATTTTGATGTCACATTTGGTAAAAATTAGCACTATGCTTGGTATCTAGTAATTATTAAAAAACAACGGATCCTGCTCTTTCACCTTTTGCAGAGTGCATGCTTACCTTAAGCACTCCATTAGGACAGATTCGTCCCGGAAAGAGTTCCATCGTGCCATTATCAGATGGGAGAATAATGCTGGATTGAGCTTTCCAGGGTATAGCTTTCGGTGTATATTTCAAGTAGTATGAGTGTTAAGTTGTGATTTCATGTAGAGGTGGAAATTTCATTCCATCTACTTATAATGGGTCAATTTGGTTTGTGTTATATCAGTTTATCTCAAATGGTCATATAAAATAAATAGCTAAAAGGGGAACGGGTCAAACGGGTGAAAGTCGCGCATAGTCTGTTTTTAATGCATACCAATCCTTAAACCGTATTAATTATAGATTTGGATGTGTCTTTGATAATTTGTTTTGTAATAAGAAATATTGTATTATTTTTTGCTATAATAAAGTTAGAAAAAATGATAATGAAACTAATTGAGAGTCAATACAAACAGGTGTGACCTCTTCCGACCCTTTTTAGAATTGACTCGGTTCCACCTTAATCTGGTTTTACCGGTTACCAAATCATCCATCTTGGCACGTCAACTTTCTTGGTTCTGATAGATTGGTTAGTCAGAAAGTAATTGTGATATTTTTTTCTGTCTATAACTCTATATTCTGCCACAACACATGCAGATTTGTGGCTGAGAGTACTGGTCATCAAGTGAGTAGTCGTCTGCTAAGTATGAAGTCAGCGAATACATTGCTAGAATTGCCACCTCTAGGAAGAGAAATACCTTCTGGAACTCGTGTATCAGCAATATTAATTTCTGATATATCTGGGTTGGATTTGGGAAAAAGCCTATTATCATCGAATCTTGATGCTGTTGCTCAAAATATCAATTCAATGAAAGTAAGTACCGACACACCTCCTTCTTCCACATATAAAGTTGCTATCCTTACGGTGAGTGATACTGTTGCATCAGGAGCTGGACCTGATCGAAGGTACTTTACGCTTTCATAAAGTTAAAAGTTACAAAATTATCTTAATAATAAGAAATATGTATTTCTGTATTATTCATAATGGGAATATGAAACTGAAATCCCTACTTAAAATTGTAGTGGTCCAAGAGCGGTGTCTGTTGTGAATTCGGCTTCTGAAAAATTAGGAGGAGCGATGGTGACTGCAACAGCTGTGGTTCCGGATGAGGTACAAGATATTCAAGAGATATTGCAGAGATGGAGTGATATAGAGAAAATGGATTTGATTATAACGCTTGGTGAGGGGTTTTTTTTTTTTTATTTATTTTTTTTTTTTTTTTTATTTTTTTTTATTTTTTTTTTTAGAATTTGATTCCTGGTAATCTCAGATATGTTATAGTTAAGATTCTGTGTTATTTATATTTTCTTAATGATAGGTGGTACTGGCTTCACTCCGAGGGATGTTACACCTGAAGCAACAAAAACTGTAATAGAAAAGGAAACCCCCGGGCTTCTACATGTCATGATGCAAGAGAGCCTTAAGGTATATCGATTGCTACCAATTAATTTTAATTTAGGGAAGTTGATCAAACTAACCAATTTGAGGTGGGATGTTACAAACCAAAGATTGTGTTTATTCTAAAAACCATTTCGCTTTACGAATCCCTCAAATCTACCAAAAAAAAAAAAAAAAAAAAAAAAAAAAAACACACACACACACACCCCTAAATGAAGGTTAAACAAAAATTATTATAAAAATAGATTCCGTGCATTATGAACATCATATTTTGTGGAATTGTTTGATATTTTTTTTCACTAATATTTTGTGGACTTTATTTTCTTTTTTCATATATCTTAAAGGCATTTTTGGATACTATAGAAGAAATATAAGATCTGCAAAATTCCGATAATTGTCCCTATTTTATTATTTTTTGGCAAAATTGATGGTTATATGGGTTAGTTTATAAAAACTATTCTCCACATTGGTTTGTTTGATCCATAAATTTATGATACCAAGACATGTTATTAATCATGCAAAAAGTAATGATCAGGTTACACAATTTGCGATGCTTTCCCGTGCTGCAGCTGGGATACGTGGATCAACACTAGTAAGGGCTCCTTTTTGCGAGTGTTGATAATCTAAAAGAAAGTTGTAACAAATATAAAGTGATTGGTTAATTAATGTTCGGTAACCTTTTTTGGTGTTGGTATTTGATATGATAGATCATCAATATGCCGGGGAACCCAAATGCTGTTGGTGAGTGTATGGAGGCAATTCTTCCGGTGTTAAAGCATGCTTTGAAGCAAGTAAAAGGGGACAAACGAGAGAAGCATCCACGACATGTTCCTCATGCACAAGCAGATCCAAAGGATGTATGGGACCGTAGTTATCAGGTAGCTAATAAAGATGACCAAGGACCACCTCCTTCTTGTGATTGCAAGTAAGTGTTTGTATGTACATTACCTGGACTCTTATGAAAAATAAATGAACCATTACGAAAGAAGATGTCAGATGTATTCAGGAATAAGTTCAAATTTTGTTTAAGGAGTGCACCAAGACATTGAGACTAGACAAACTCCAACTAACAATGGGAAGTGGTCTCACATTGTCCTTTCTTACATAATTTTGGAGTTATTATACTAGTTTCAGAATCCGTGCACACACGGGGTTTGAGCAGATAATATAACGGTTAATAACATTTCAATAACTTTGTTTTGAAGTTACATTTTGTGACAATTCATAATCCATGGTTTTGTAAAGTCTAAGATTTCTTTATAAAATTATGTTAAATCTTTTATACTTATATAGTTATAATACTCTTGCATTTGCGGGTTTTTACATAAATTTTTCATTAGTATTAATATCGATTAATATTTAATATAGATTTTTGTTGCACGAAATATTTGACTTTGTTTAAATGACATGATGTCTAGGTTGATGTTGTTTAGATATAACTATTGATATCATATTCCAGACATTATACGTGTTTAGTAGCACGTAATGGCCCTTGAAAAAAATGTGTCGTTGCCATATAGACATTCTTGTGTATTTATTTTCATCTCACACTAACATGTGGGGTTTAGTAGCGCTTATAGCACCCACTCATTCCACTTTTTGACTTGAAAATTTACAACATACCGTAGCAAAGTTGATTGGTTATTGTTGGGTGTGACCAACTGACCATTCACACATGGTCTCTCACTAAATTTAAAGATAAAGTAGTATAAGCGTAAATTAGTCTGAGTAAAAAATAATTTAGTACGTCATCTTCAAGAAGTAAAGAATACGGTTTCAGCATCTAGACTCTAGAGTAATTCAAAATGTCTTACTAACTCCTTTTGTTCTCTTCATACAAATTGGTTGTAATTTGAGCTTGTATATGTGAAGAAACAAACTCCTTTTGTTCTCTTCATACAAATTGGTTGCAGTTTCAGCTTGTATATGTGAAGAAGAAACGAAAGAGTTTTTTTTTTTTTTTTTTTTTTTTTTTTTAATTTTTTTTTTTTAATAAATAGAATAAAACATACTTTTGTTACCTTCATATCAAACATTCAAATACTAAAGAGAAATATCTAAAGTATAATCAAGTATATAGGCCGTAACTTCTTTAAAGCAAAAGCACTTCATAGGAATCAAAGAAGTGCAACATTAAATATAAAAGTGTGAACGATTGTACAAAAGAGGGTTTATCATTCCCTTAAATATAAGCACTGAATGAAAACTGCACTTATCAATTTAATGATTGACAACACATTAAATCTTGACGTGACATCCTTGCATCTTGCCTGTATTAAGAGAATTTTTGTTGAAAATTAAATGCATTTCTTGCAATTAATATGATAAAAGCCCTTACTTTCAATTTACCTCGCAACAAATAACTAAATTCACACTAAAAATGTTTGTTTTACTTTGTGTGAAGAAAAGAACGACCACACTTTGCCATTCAAAACTAAGGTTATTTTAGTTTACTATATTTCACAATAACTTCTGCGGTTCTTTGATTTATTTCTAATAAGAATTAAATGTTGAAAAATATCTTGGTCTCATTTCACGTTAATTGCGTTTTTGTTTAAGCGTTACTACTTATATACCCCCTACATGTACGGGCTTTGGCATAAATCTTAGATAATGTGTTTTAACATAAGTCACAATATATCTAAATATAAGTTATTTGTACATAAAAGTTTATATTATCTAAATTAAATAATACAATTGGTTAAGGATGTAAATATCTATCTTGGTTTGCTAAAGTCTGTCTAATGCATAAACGGAGTTGTTAAAAGAGATTTATATATAACATTTGTAAAATATTTGAGACTTATATAGTTATAACTCGTGCACGCGCAATTTTTTACATAATTTTTTTATTATGTATTAATATTCGATTACCATTTTGTATAAATGTTTGTTGGATGAAGGATTTGACTTTGTTTAATTCGCATAATGTTGAGGTTGATGTTGTTTAAATTTAATTATTGATATCATGTTGTACACATTATGCATGTTTAATAGCACGTGATGACCTTCGAAAATTTGATTTTCCATATATCTTTATTTAAATTTCGAAAAAGAATCACATGCATCATTGCTATGTGTAGAATCTCGTGTATCTATTTTCATCTCACAGTAACTCATATGGTCTTGATTTTTTTTTGATATTTTGTTGATAATAATTTTAACCGTATTTAATTTTAAACCCGTGTACGCGCGTGATAAACTTATAAAGAGGATAACACAAATCGTTATTGAACGTGGATTAAAAAAAAAGAAAAACACCATCTGGACATCCTTACTTAACCTCATAAAAGGAATAACATGAGTCATTTGTATATGTACAATCTCATGTAATTTACATATTGTTGGCATATGTGTCCGAAGGACCCACGCCGAATGAACCTAATTGATCCATTCGGACCAACGGTAACCTCCGGAGTCAAAGTCAAACATGGCATATAAGGCATATGACAGTAGATCAGAGTAAGCGCATAAGAAGGAACAGAGACTATAAAGGGAAAACTACAAATGGTGCTCAGAGATACCGTCACCCAGCTTAGCGGTATCCGATGAGGACAAAAACACCCCACCTATGAAAAGAAGAGAAATCTTCACTATCTGGTAACTAATCTTTTACACACACTTACTTTACCTTATTTGCCTCTCGGATTATATACTCATTCTCACGCCGGAGTTTGGTCCTGGGATAAAACCCAGGGCGAGACTAACGCGTTTTACTTTCTTACAGGAATCCGAAGGATCTAAGGACAGTCCGAAGGACCACATCCGTAGGACCCACTTTGCTTGTTGGGAGTAAGACGCAAGATTTTACCTCAACAAATTGGCGCCAAGATTTTACCTCAACAAATTGGCGCCATCCGTAAGACTCGTTATTCAATCTACCAAAGCTGAAAGATGACGATTCCTACATTGGAAACACCAGCTCACCAGACAGAAGGAAGTGGAAAAAGCAATAATGATAACACCCACAACAGTTTGGAAGAACAAATTCAAAGACAGATAATCGAACTAAAGGCCCTTATCAAAGAACACAACACCTGTGGTAGAACGCCGATCAAGCCTATCCGACTCGATTTTGACGAAGAAGAGCCCCGAGAGGTCGAAACAAAGAAGGTCGAGGAAAAACCGGTGGACGACCTAGCTAAACCATTCAAGGAAGCATCCGAAAGCCCTTTCACCCGAAGAATCATATAATTCTCTGGGCTGAAACACGTAATGCCTCCAACATAAAGCTTTACGATGGATGTACAGATCCGGATGATCACATCACCAGGTTCAAAGGTGCGGCCAACCAAGGCGAATGGCCCATGCCAGTATGGCGCAAAATGTTTCAGCAAACATTAGATGGTTCGGCAAGAGGATGGTTCGACCGTCTGCCGCACGGTAGCATCGATAGCTGTGACGCTTTAAGTGAACAATTTGTGACGAGGTTTACCCTCCGAAGAAAGTACATCAAGGATCCAATGGAAATCACAAAGATCATTCGGCAAGCCAATGAGACTTTGCCTGAATTCAAAGAACGATGGACAGACGAAGCTAGTCACATCTCTGGTGTCCCAGAATTAATGCAGATATCTTCTTTCATCAACAGTTGTAAGTGCCCCGAGTTGGCCAAACATTTCTTTGAAAAGGTTCCTAAAACGGTAACCGAAATGATGGTAAGAGTAGATGACTTCATCCGTTCTGAGAAGGCTTACCGAACAACTGAGTTACCGAGAGGAGAAAAGATACATAACTACATAAGAAAGTATCATCCTAACTCCAACAACATAAATGTTGGGTTCATTCAGTACCTAAGACTCGTTAAACAAGGATTTGAACACAAATTAACCTAAGTGTTGGAAAACATTGAACGTAATCAAGTCACTAAGTGAACAGTTGCTCAGTGAGTCACCTTCAGGATGCCTAGGACGAGTCTAAGAAGAAAGTCTCTCCATTCAGTGAGGCGGAACTCAGTAGATGGCACCAAAGCCAAAGAAGAAGGTGATGGGTTCAGTAAGGATGACAATAACTCACTGAACCCCCAAGACTCCTCAACAACTAAAGAAGTATTGATTGAAGCCTGAAGAGTGAAGACCTAAAGACTAAAGAATGGGCAGGACAAAGCGGGAAATGTTTGAAAGGCCAAGAGGGTGTCCTTATCAACCTGAAGTCAAACTTTCCCTAAAAGGCACACTGTCCTTAAGAAAGGCGAATTGTCTTATACCCAAAATAGCCCAATGTAACAGAGACAAAATACGTAGGTATTTTGTCTTCACTAGCTTAGGTCATCTTTTGTCTTTATCATTACTGTTGAAAATACTTGTGTATAAATAGGAAACATAAGTGAGGAGTAAAAGTTGACAAGTTTGTGCAATTAATGCTTAGACATTCACTTTACTCCTCCAAAGAATAACACAGTCCCTGAGATAGCTCAGTAGGACCTTTAGTTGTCACTCAAACTTAGTTTGAGTTTAGTGAGGAGTCATACCATACTTGTCGTTTCAATCCCAAGTGTTATTCCGCAAACACTTGGGTATAATTCTTTGATTAACTTCTAATAAGAATTAAACATTGAAAAAAATATATTGTCTTTTATCTTTATGTTTTTACTTATTGTTAATCAATTGTATCTTTGTTTATGCCATGGAACTTGGTTAGTTTAACTCTCAGTTAACATTAATCAAGTAAAAGGGACCAACAAGTGGTATCAGAGCATCTGATTTGTAAAACTTTTCAAACTAAAGAGTGCTCAAAGTTTTTTAAAATCTAGATCCTACCATGGCTGACATTGATGTGCCCCAACTAGTCGATAAAAAGGGTGAAAGCTATACTGCTACTGCACCTAGACTTGAAGTTGGAAAATTTAACAAGTGAAAAAAGCGCATGCTTTGCTACTTGACTGAGATGGAACCTTATTACATTAAGCTCATTAATGATGGTCCATATGTCCCTAAAACTGCCCAAGGGTTAATTAAAGCTGAAGCCCAGTAGACCCCTGATGAGAGAAGGGTGGTCAATCAACACCAACGCCTGAAAAGCATCATTATATCTTGTCTTCCTGACGATATAATGGAATCAGTCATCAATTGTCCTACTGCCAAGCAGACATGAACCGACTTGGTTCATAGCTATGAAGGTCCCTCAGATACCAAGGAAAACAGGATCCTGGACCTGAAACTTGAGTACAATACTTTCAGGGCTAAAGACACTGAAAGTCTCTCAGAGACCTACACTAGGTATAAGACCCTTCTCAATGAACTGGCCAATGATGGTGTCACCTTGTCTAAGCATGAAATCAATGTTGGCTTTGTCAACAGTCTTCCTGAGAAGTGGTTAAAATTCTGAGAAATGCAAATCATATCCAAAATCTTGAGCTTCCTGAGATCTATGGTAAATTTCTCTACGAGGATAACCTGATCTCTAGGAGATACCCTGACTCTAAGAAAGCTCAAGAGTCTAAAAAGACCCTGACCTCTTCACCCATATCTACTGCTTTCTATTCCAATGGTGTTGTGCAGGATTTTCAAGAGGGATCTTGTGGAAAACTAGAAGGGGGGTTGAATAGTTTACCGTTTAAAAAACTTTAAACTTGTTTAATTATCTTTTGAAACTTTCCGTTTAATCAAAGATATGAACACAAACACAATATATAACATGCAAGTATAAAGAAAGAAACGATCAAACCACAACACGAGTATTTATCGTGGTTCGGCTACAAGGACTCTTTTTCCTTGCCTTACGTCCATGCCCCGAGTATCCAACTCGAGAGTTTCTTTCACTAGTCAACAAGCTCCTTTCACCGGCGGAGAAAACCTTACACGTCGCTTATACACGTTTACCGACACTAAGCTAGATGTCAAGTTCTTTTACAAGGGTACAACCACTCCCGTTAGTTCTTTTACAAGGGTACAACAACTCCCGTCACACTTTATATTTTGAGGACTAAAATACTAACCGATCACTACTGAAAACACACAATCAAATGAAGTGTAAACTACACGATGTCTACACAATGCTAAGCTAACAAGTCTTGCAACGTTGTGTTGAATACTTGTAACTTTATATGAACTTGTGAACTTCTTTGCTACAAAAAAAACTTCACATCAAAATGAAATGTTAAAGGGTTAGATGAATGATATGAATGTATGTGTGTGAAAATGTAATATAGAGTGATAAAGCCAAAATTCAAACATATAGCTTGGTATTTATAGCAAGACCTTCTGCAGGTCTGGCGGATACGGCGGAACCCTCAGATGGGTTCCGCCCGTGTACCCCTAGGGTTCCGCCAGGCTTGCAGTTGGTTTTGCAATAAATCATTCAAACCAACCAAAGTCACATTAACTAAATCCTAGTCAAACACATTGAAGCAAAAGAAGAAAGCTTCTAAAAATGTGTAAGAGGTTATGACAAGTCAAACGCACAAGCTTACCATAAATGTATGATGTGATGTTAACATTTTTCTATTTTAAGAAATATAAAAAGTGTTGTGTTTTATGTGAAATGTAAAATGTAGCAAATGTCTAATTATGCAAGTCTTTAAACTAAAATTAAGTTTTACTTAGAAACTAAAGTTTACATTTTGTCGTTAACAAAACTTAGCAAAGATTGTAAAATATAAATAACGTTTTTAGGCGATATTTGTATTAACAATCTCCCCCTTTTTGTTGATGACAAAACATAAACTTTGTTTTTAAGTAACTCACAAAATTTTAGTGTTTAAGACTTAAAAAAAATGTTATATTAAACTTGTTTTACTTAAGTGATGAAAATCATTTTAAGTTTAAAGGTTAATATATGTTTCTCCCCCTTTTTGTCGAAACAAAAAGTAGAGTAGCGAAGCGGAACTATGCACGTGCTCCCCCTTGGTCGATACTCCCCCTAAAAAGAGTGCCAAGATGGGAAACATAGATTTTGAACCTACAAAAAAATGGTTAGTTGGTGATAATAACATATAATCAAGCTTGTAGTCACCACACAATATGCAACCACAATGACAACTCATATATGATCAACCAACAATGCAAGTAAGAAAGTAGTAAAAGATGTCATTTCAAGTAAAATATGACTTTACAAAAGTCAAAGACAAGAAATGAAAACTATCTTCCTACTTCTAAAAAAAAATAAAAAAAAAGATAAAAAATAACCAAGAAATAAAAGAAAACTAAAATCCTACTTTCCTAAATGGGGCAAAAGGCCTCCAAATGTGGTCTAGGATTTGTTTGGGTGGGAAAGAGCATCCAAACGTTCTATGACGTATTGGATTGCAAAGCGGGTTTCATCTTGAAATTGGTGAAGCAACAACTTGATGCTTTCACCCATTTTCAACATTTGCTCACAATGTGAGCAAACATGATGATGAGTGGGTGGAAATGGGTCATTTGATGATGTTGGTGGTGGTGGGTTGGTGTTGGTTTCTTGGTTGGAGGATGGGTTTGGTATGGAGTCAAGTAAGGTGGTTTGAAATTCCATTGCTTGATGGAGGGGATTTTCAACCATGCTTTGAATTTCCTCATACGAAGGAAAGAAAGACTCAAAGGTTTGGGAATGGGAATGTGGTGGAGTTGGGTGATCATGATTTTCAAAGTTTGGTTCTCCATATAGAGGACCATGGATGTAATTGTAGAGAGGGTGAAACAACAATGGTTTTGGGTGGTGGTACTCTTATTGTGGTGGTTGGACAAAAGAAAGGTGGTGGATTTGTTGATCTTGGTGGAAGATCATTGAGGTCTTGAACAAAAAGATATGGTGATGTTGGAGGAGACCCAAATAACTCCATTGGTTCAAGTTTAGGTAATGGTGATGGTGATGGAGTTTTGGATGGTTGGGTTGGAGCACTTGGTGGAGTTGGGTCAATGGGTGATTTTGTTGGTGGTGGAGTTGTGAGCTCATTAGGTTCATTGGGTGATGGAGATGGAGATGGAGATGCAAGGTTTAGAAAATGTTCATTTTTGATTGGTGAGGATAATTCATCCGAGGATGAAGAGGTTAAGTTGATTGTGTGGTTGGACCAAATTGGTTTGACACTTATGCGTGCGGTTCTCCGAACGGGTCGTGATGGTTGAGAGGTTATTGCTGACTTTGTCATTGTGAAAATGGTTTATTAGAGGTTTAGAATCAGAGATTGTGATGGTGATGGTGTGATTTGAGGGTGTTCTAAGATGGTTTAATTTATAGAGGTGAATAATTATGGAAAGGAGTGTTTGGATTTGATGTTTAGCCATACAAAAATGGAGGTTGCTAATGATTTTGAAGATTAATTGAGGGTTGTCAAATCATTGGAAGTTAATCCAATGAAAATGGTGAAGGAAAAAGACAAAGATTTGCACTAAATGCCTAGTGGTTTTGGCAAACTTGTTGAAGGTATATGTTTCACGGATTGCAAGAAACCTTTGGAAGGGTTCCTTCCTTTATAGGTGAAGGTTCCTTGAGGTTGTTATGGCTAAGTTTGAAATTTGGCGGGAAATAGGTTTCTATGAGTTCTAGAGGATGAGAAAGACCCTAATGTGCTTAGAAAATAGTAGGGAATGGGTTTCTATATAAAAAAAAGGATGGTTGTTGTTGAGTGGAAGTTGAAATGTCAAAAAATGAAAAAAAAAATTTTGCAGGTACACTGGCGGAACCCTCAGACTACATAGGTGGAACCCATCTGAGGGTTCCGTCTGATCCGTTGGGCCAATTCTGAAATTCTAGAAAAATGCACTGGCGGAACCCATTCTAGGGTGCTGCCAGATCCGCCAGGACTGAAAAAGTTGACAGTCCGCGTTTTTGACCCGCGAGACATTTTTCAAATTTTTCGAAAACTCCTAAAAGCAAAAATATAATTCATATCTGGTTAGGAAATGCAAAAATTGGACATGTAAACACGCATACCATTGGACTTTGACCGGGGGCTAGCGAATTTCACCATACTTAGTGAAATTTTCATAAACTTGAAAATTTGACAACATGCCAAATGTTGTCGTCCTGCATCATAGTTAGTTCAAACATGTTCCAAATTGTACCAAATATCCTACCAAACCATAAATACATAGCACATATTGTTTGAAACAACCAAATTATTCAAATAGCACCTTGTGCCAAACACTCCTACACACCCGCTCTCATTGTCGATCAATCTTGTTCTTGAGCTTTCCAAGGAATCTCCCAAGATTCTTGAACATCCCCTTTGTTTGCTTGAACTCCGCCGACTCGTTTGGAATATCCGGAAGTTGGGAAAGGTATTCTAGAGGCGGGAGCCTAGAGTTGGGCAAAGCCTCATCTTCACTCATTGAGGATGATGATGAGGAGGTAGGAGGATGAGGACGTTTTCCTTGGGCTTTGTAGACTCTCCTATCACTTAGTGGGACAAAAGTGTGTGGAATGAGAGAGTAGTCTAGACGAAGACCTCTAGGAGTTGGAAGAATGGGAGAGATGAACCTAAAGAGACGGGTCAAGAGCATTCCATACGGCATAGCCGTTGTGCCTAGAGCGGGAATGTCGACCATTCTTTTGGCCATGTAGTAGGCAAGGTTGAAGGGTTGCCTAACGGACAAGGAGTAGAGCATGTAGCAAAGGCAAAGATTGATATGATCCCAATTTCCTATGGTGGTAATGACATTGGCTCTAAGGAGTTCTTCCCATTTCTTGAATTGGGGCTTGAGTTCATTAAGTTCCATTCCATATGGGTCCTTGTTGACCTCATTTCCGGTTCTAGTTCTCCTAGTGTTGGTGGTCCTAATGAAGAGGTGGTCACGGAGTTCATCC
>JARVZY010006276.1:0-26851 GCA_030686995.1 Artemisia argyi
GCATGATCATATTGAGCAAAAAGACCTAGGTTTTATGATCAATGACTTGGAATCTCAAGGAACACATGATGAGGATATAGATGATATTTAGATAAGGAATGATGAGGTAAATAACACAAACCTACAAAGTACCCCACAACTCCCATCATCACTTGAGGAATACACACCACCCGTGACTTACCCGAAAGATGTAGAAGAGACTATAGGAGCCCCAATATAGGTAGAGCCCTTGTACCAAAAACCACTAGAGGATATAGGTTTGAATACTTCTAGTGATAACCTTATTCTTAGTTTTATTGAATTACCTAGTGTTGATGAACCGGAACCTCAATCTTCACAGAACTTTCCATCCTTAGATATACATCTAGGAGACAAAAGAGGAGCCGACCCACCCATCAACCCATGTAGTCCGGGTAGTATTAGGATAAAGGTGGTAGACTTTAAGCCATGTGGAGAGGAAGCCAATATAGGAGTGGAACATAACCTTACAAACTTACATCACCCATTCATGATTGATCACAAGACACATTATGGGTTTAAACCGGGTTTATTAGGACAAGATGGGTCCCCAACTAGTACTCTCTTGAAGTTGATTGAAAATGATCCCTTTCTAGGAGAAAATCTTAATCCACCCATTAACCCGATTGAATTAGGTAAGGTTATGATGAAAATAGCACACCCCCTTGAGCATATAATTCATCCACCACTCTTTCCTCACGAGGCATATTTCCACCCTAAGGGTGTGTATCGCTACTTCCACCCGCACTTAATCCTAAGTGTAGGGAAAACCTCCCCTATTTTCGTTAAATAAGGGTAGAGTCAGGCTCGTGACTCGAACAATAACAAGCGCTTCTTGGGAGGCAACCCATGTTTTGTGTGATTTTTATTTTTGTTTGTTATTTGTTTCCGTATGCATGCTTTATTTTATTGTTGGTATATCATGTTTCAAAACTAAATGGTGAAAATACTTTACTTTGTTGTTTAGCTTAGTCTTAACTTCACCCAAAGGTATTTTTGCAAAAGATAAGTGTAAGGGGAAACCCCAAATATGTTTTTAAGAAACAAACTGATCATGATTCTCCACAATATTAAATGAACATGTATATTCGTGTTTGTTAGAGTCAAATGCTTGTATCGAGTCATAATGAAGTTTTGCAGGATTTTCCAGGAAGTAGGACCAAGTTTTTCCAGAAATTTCCCGGAAACTTAACATAAGAATTTCTGCAGGTCACTTATGACGGCGTCATGAGTTTACTCTTGACGGCGTCAAGGGTAAAAATCTGGAAATTTTACCGGTTTTGTTTTTCTAACGGAGTCTTAAAGTTTTTGTTGAATTATTAAGTTTTATAATCTCCAGGAAATCTGCAAACTTCATTCCACAAGCATTATATCTTACTTTGCTTTCTAGGATTTAGTAACTTATGTAGATTGCCGCCGATTTTATGCGAGGTTGCCTTGTCAGTTTTCTCAGGATTTACAGGTTATGTATGACAAGAAGATGATTATTTTTCTGGAAGGGAAGCTTTGATTGTTCATTTTCTTGGAGGAAGATTTAACCTGGCCACCTTATTATCCATACCGAGTGAATCAGGGGAGTATTTGATTTCATTCTTTTTACTTATTTCACTTTTACATTCTTTACTTGAACATTGGGGACAATGTTCATCTTAAGTGTAAGGGGAGGGTAAAATGATGATACCTTACAAATACACTTTCGCTTGAGTTTGTTTGTTTGATGGTAGATGTGTAATAAAACTATGAGAAATACTTGTTAGTGCAATTTTAGCGCCAAATTTAAAATTTTTTACAACATTTAGGAGTGAAACTTTAGCCATAGCAAGGGTCTCATGGATAGGAGTTGTATGACTAGCACATAACCGTACTATTCAGAAAAAAATTTTCCACCCAAATATGTGAGGTTCGCCTTTAGATTTGATAGGAAAAGCATTTACTTTTAGTGCTTATGAGTGTACCGGTAGCATTTAGATTCTAGAACTTGCGTTAGTGATGCATTCCGAGACCGCTAGTGAGACTACATTCGTGTAGTAGGATTTACTACATGATAAGAGGCATTAGGATCACCCTTGTGTTAAACTCGTATCATAATTACTTGACCATTTAAGTCATATTAGTTGGCTAGTTAAGTCAACTAATTTTTCACACACCTTAGCGTTGTACTCATTTTTAGTACACGAAACCCCTAGTACACCCCTCCGAGCCTGTCTTTTCGTTTCTAACTTTAAGCATCTTACTTAAAGGAAGAATTTGTTACAACCCACTTAAATGTACAACCAAATCGCCTTAGCCTTCCGTGTATGCGCTTATTTTTAGTGCATTATTGTTATTTGTTAAACCCTAAGTTAACTATCTAATTGATTACATGGTTGCTAAGTCGAGTCATATCCTTGTACATATTGTTTTGGCACGATTGGGACTCATGGGTAAAGTACTATTGCTATGGAGTAATGGGGAAGAACATAATATTATTACCCCCATATGTGCGTTAATCTTAAAAGTACTCCAAGTGTTTTAATTATCTTAATTCGAGTCATTAGATTAGTTTATTGTAAAGTATGTAAAGATTCAAGTGTAAGGGGAATTTACATTCTCTATGATGTATTATTTTGGATGGTAGGGTAAAAGTGTATGCAAAAAAAAAAAAAAAAAAAAAAAAAAAAAAAAAAAATCGAAAAAATTAGGAAAAAGAAAAAAAAGAGAAAAAAACATACGGACTACCATCCCTTTTTATTCTATGTTCATTTTATGTTTTTGTTATTTTTCATTTGTTAGCTTAAGTCGAGTCTAGTCTTGGCTTAGCAACGCCATATTGTACATGTAATTAACCAAGATTGTTAACTCGCCACCAGTAAAGACTGCCTATATCCAACAAAATCGTGTATTTCATATCCCTACACCTAATGTTACAACCCTTTAAAAGACCTCTTTGATAGTTTATCCTAGGTGCTTACGCCATGTGGTGGAGGTTTGATCCTTTCCCAAGCCTATGGTAATATATTTTGCTATGACAGGTAGTGAGAGATGTTTTCCATTTCCATAATGTGATATTACTTTATTACATCCGAGAGATGTGAGTATCTAAACACTATTTGTGAGGTGCTAGTATATGACCTCCGTGCTTGTCTATTGGTCTTTAGTGGAACGATTATTTGTTGTAATTACTTTTATATTAGTGTTAAATGACCCCTAACTTGTATTTTGATTAAAATAAAAGCGCATTTGCTTGAGGACAAGCAAATCTCAAGTGTAAGGGAATATGATGAGGCGAAAAATGAACCACTTTTAGGGGGTCATTTAAGCCCGAAATTGAATTTATTTGATCAAATATTACCCTAAATCGTTCCTTTTGTGATTTTAGGTACTTTGAGAGTGAAATCTGGAAAAGGAAGCAATTCGGACGTTTTTGGAGCATAAAAGTGAAGAAAACGCCAAGGACTTAATTTTCCATGCTGGGAACAGTGTGTGACGGCGTCAAGAGGAATTGCATGACGGCGTCAAGAGTAAAATCCATGACGACCCAGTACAAACCTGAAGGCGTCACAAGTAGAGAGTCAAGAGTTAAAGTCATGACGGCCTGCAAAAGAGGACTACATGACGGCGTCAGATGTAGATCAAGGCAGTCCGAGGATTTATTTGGCGGCGAGATGACGACGTCACCCATTTGTATTCTTTTAATTCAATCAATATGTCTATGTGTTGGTTGTCTATATCTTGTGCTTGTCTTGATTCCACCATGTTAGGCTAGATCTATCTTGTGTTTGCTTAGATCTAATGAAACCTAGATGTTAATTATGTGTTGATTACTTGTTTATGGTTGTATTGGATGAATGATTTCAATGTTAGGCTTAAGAAAACTGGCAGATCTCCAATTGGTAACATGCTTGAACGTCTTAGGAAACATAAACCGATGTGTACTAGGTTTTATTGGTTGTATTTAATGCATGAGTAAATTCTAATGATCCCATGTTAGGAGCTTTTTAGCCGACTCGACATAGGAGTGAAGTAGGCACTCATAGGATTGGGGAGTTAAGTACGCCACCCCATGAATGGTATTAAGAAATACAATCTGTCATCCACGCAACTATAACAAGTAATTAACGTGTAAAAGATATCTAGGGAGTAGTGAAATCTAAGTAAACACATTTCTCCACATATTGCTCACAACCTTAGTTTAATATAGTTTTATTTTCATTTTAGTATTTTATTTTGATTGCATCTTAGTATTGGGTTAGTTGACTAGCAACTAGTTCCGCCCAAATCCTTCAAACCCGAGATTTTAGTTTGTTTTCTAAAAAAATATAAAAATACAAAAAGAATCACCCGTCATCTCTAGACTTAATATTTAGGTTTTCTAATCCTAGCGACACTATTCCTAGCTGAACGATCAATCCCCCGGTACTTGTCATTATATTATACTACATCGATCAGGTACACTGCCTGGTGGGGGTTGTAAGCTTCTCAAGATCCCTTGAGAGGTAAAGCCTGGTGCAATCCCTACGCATCAAAAATCCATTTACGCAAAGGGATTTAGTGCTAAAACTCACATATATCACTCCTATATCACTTCAAACACCAAATACACACCAAACAAACGTCAACCGAGTCAAGACTATCAGTCAAACTGACCTGCCAAAACCACGGTTGTTACATTTTGTAGAAAACAAACACATCTAAAGACACACCTCAGTTATGCCACAATAGATAAGACAATATCCAAGCTACTAAGCATGTTAAGTCCTAATCAGATTAATTTTACAAAAGGACGCACATAGTATATTAGTTCAAGCTAAGAAGTATTTCTTCAGGTTTGAGTGAATTGAATCGCTTCAATCTAGACCCGACCTAAAGTTTTCACTGGCTATATACCGCCCTTTGATCAATATTAATGTTCTATGTATTTTGATATTGTATAAAGTTTTATAATCCTAATAATTATACTCTCTATTAATCTAATACGTACGTAGTATCATCTATACCGACTAAAATCAATTTTGATTGATTTAAACACATTATTTATTTTAAGATACTTTAAAATACGAAAGTGGATATTTTTGGAAAATGATATATATTACTACTTAATATGCCTACATATTTTCGTGCTTGTGTAATCATGACAAGTGGATTTATCAATGACTTAAAGTAAGAAAGAGAATTATTGCATTATAAATAAGTAGAAAAATAATGTAAGAGAATATAATTTTTTTTTTTTGAGACGGGCGACTAAAATTATTCATTAAATGGTGTCATTCATTACATGTTTCATCCACTTTGCAATCAATACCCATATTCTTACAAACGCATTTATTACCACATTTTCTTGTAGTTTATCAATTTACACTTTTTTTGTTTATGAAGTGAATGATTCATTCAACACTCAAATAATGGAGTTCACATCTAGAATTCACATTCTACAAACTAAAATAAAATATGCTTATCAAAAAGCAAAAAACAGTGTACTCAAAATAAATAGATATAACTCCACTGATGATTTTATATATTTTGCTATCATGAAAAAGGCAACTAACCAATAAGTGAATTTAAATGCTTAACTTTGTAATCATGGTATTACTATTTTGCAAATATAATCTTTAAGTTAAACAAGCAGTAAACTTCAATTTTTTAATAGTAACTAACTATCTCTCAATATATATACAACAAATATATCTCACACATCTTAAGCAGACTTGAATTCACACATATTTGATCAAAGAACTTCTCACACAATAAGAGGTATCATTAAGGACACCCATCTCTTAGTCTAAACCTCGCTTTACTACCTGCTTTATTTAGTTCAACATGTTTTCATTTCTTATTTACGAAAATATGTTGTGTCTGAACTTAGAGATCCCTTTAAACGTAATAAACTTAATCAATGCTAAGGCTTACCAAAAAAGCATATTAAAAGTGATTTAAAACATTAAAATCATATTTACTAAAATCAGCACAATGGAATTTCAAAAAGTAAGTAAAGACCATATCCTACGCATCTTATATTTATTACGATTACGAGAAACAGATCTCTACTCAATCATCGTCCATCGATCCAATCACACGATCAACGGTCCAGATAATCAACCCCACATTAATATAAATGCATGATAACTATAGCATACAAAGTCCACACACATTTTATTACAACACACACACATGGTGTCCTCTTAATGCTATTTATAACCCTCCCCCACGGCCTAACCATCTTTCCGGCATCTGTATCCATATCTATATCCATATCGATATCATAATACAACCGAGTCAATAAATCAAAAAAAAAAAAAAAAAAAAAAAAAATGGAAGGTATCTCAGCAAAAGTATACAAAGGAGTAAAAGGCTACTGGCGCAGGAGGCGCTACCAGCGTCTGGGCAGCGACTCTGTACGCCAGAAGCGCCCCTTCTGGCGTATTAGAATAACGCGAAAAATAAAGATAAAGCTGAAGCTAAAGCTGAGACTGAAGCTGAAATGTTCACCTAAGAAAGTACTACTCAAGATACGTGACGGTTACGTAAACATGATGCTAAAAATGGCGAATTCGCCTATGATCGGTGCAGGAGGTGCTTACGGCGCTTATGGTGGTTATGGTGATGGAGTAGCATCATTTGGAATGAGACCAGTTAAGGAGTACGATGAAAAGATGGTCATCGAGATCTATAAGGCGTTAGCTATGAGACAGTCGCAATTAGTACCGATTGATGAGTCCAAAGTTGTTGTATCGCGGTGAATGTATTTGATGATCAAATTTGGCGTAATATTGTTTTTTTTAAGGAATATGATTAAAGTAATAAGTTGGTAATTAATAATTAGTTACGAAATATAGTGGTGTTTGATTGTTGATGAGTGATGATGTTCGTCAACTATTGCACATGGGTGATATTAATGGTGTGTTTTTATGCGTGTACTGTGGATTTTGCATCTGGGATTTTACGCTTCTTGCTGTAGTGAGCGGATTTTTAGCTCGGTTCGAGTTCGTGCAGACCTTTTATAGAGTAACAATAATATTTGTAATATTTTTCTAATGTCACATGTGTAAGTTTTATAAGATGTGATACGGTTCAAGCTTCAAGCTCATCATAGTGCAAATTGGGCACCTATAACACAAGCCATCCATGTTATACGACACCGCCCCTAGGCGTTATAGGTGGCTTTCATTGGGACAACATTTTTCATTTTATTTATTTATTTATTATTATTATTATTATTATTATTATTATTATTATTATTTTATTATTTTTATTATTATTATTATTATTATTATTATTATTATTATTATTATTATTATTATTATTATCAGTGAGCAAGTGAGGTTTTTTGAAGGTGTAATATAAAAATGTTACTGAGATAGTGTTTTTTAAGATTTGTAATATAAGAATGGTATAAGATAAAATTTGACGTGACAACGTGTGCAGATACCTCTCTAATATCGCATGTTTTGAATTCATAAATAAAAAACGCGACTCACTTTTTTACTCTCCAATCTACACATACAGTTAGTAAGTTTTGTATAAACTAGTTTAGAAATACAATTTATTTATTTTTTATTTTTTTATTATTTTTTTATTTTTTTTTAGTATAATACTATAATATAAGAATTTGGCAACTCTGTACCTATTACTATTAAATAATTGTAGCAAACAATAAAATATATTATGCTGCCTACTTAGGTAAAAGATGAGTGTAGTGCACTGTGATTTTTGTAAATTGATTTTAACGTTTAACCGACCATAAAATAAAAAAGCTATGAGCAAATTTTTTTCTTGGTACACATATCACTTACCGATTTCAATTAAGCAAACGTACCTTTCACAATAGTAAATATAAAAACTGAAAAATTAATGTGCCTTCTATTTAATCACTGTATTTGTTATATTCTCATATGAGCAAATTCATTTGTGGAATATTCAATTATCAAGTAGTACAATGAATACATTTTAACTTTTGTTGTCTCAATAAACCATTGCACACATCTACTCCGTATTACTAGTAACTAAGAAGCAAGTAGCATATCAAAATCAGATGAGCTAATACATTTTTATAAACATATAATAATCCAATCATTAGAGGATATGTTTAGATTCAAACAGACAAAGAGTGACTTCCATAGAAAACTTGTAATGTAAAAGGTACTATTTATTTGCTGGTAGAAATAGATGGTGACACATTTGAAGGTGGGTTGAAAATAATGACTTCTCTAGTCAACCTCTTTAACCAAGTAGTGTCCTAAAGTCTTTTCTTTATGTAAATATCATTTTCAATAATTCTTATTTTTTCACAACTAGCAATATAACTGAAAAAAGAAAAACAACTTTTCATCATAAAGAAACATTAGACGGGCATCTTTGGTAACTTTGTCACATGCGTTTGGTATGTTTCATTCGGTTGATAAATCTATATTTATTGATCATGTCATTTTCTAGTTAATTACACTTAGTTAAGCATTACTAGGTGGTTGAATGTCAATTCTTGCACTCACAAGTTGTATATGTACGGAGTTATCGATTCAATTAAACTCCTTGGAGCTCTAGGTGCGCTGATATATCAAAACTCTTCACGGAGTGCAATATTATTTTAACAAACCTTTATATGCAACTCACTCATCACAACTAACTTCAACTTACTCATTTGGGCCTCATCACTTAAAACTTTATAATTTTTTTATTCAAATGATCAAATAAAATAAATTCATTTCATTAAAAATAAAAATACATTACAACATATTAAAAAACCTTACGAAACATAAAATAAAGAAACAGAAGAAAAAAAAAACGCAACTAAAAAAATACATAAGATTTTGTTGTTTTTGTTGTATTTGAAATTGTTCTCATTGATGTCGTTGCCAAACATGCTCGATGAGACATCATTGAAGCGATGCGTGTTTTCGTTTATCACGAAGTTCTTTGGGTTTCTTTTGTTGCACTTCGCATTGCTCAATCCATGCCCGTTGTAAATTTATTCGCGGACCAATATACATTTCACTCATTTCGGATATCGTAAATTGTTGATCTTTTAAAATCATGTTATGCAATATGATGCACGTGTACATGATTCTCCGTAATTTGCCTACAATAAATGCACCCGCCGGTTGGGCAATAATATGCCAACGTCCTTGGAGGACACCGAAAGCTCTTTCGATATCTTTTCGAGCACTTTCTTGTTTCACTCTAAATACAGCATTCTTGGGGGTATGTGCAACCGTAAATGATTTGACAAACGATAGCAACTCTGGGTAAATTCCGTCAGCTAAATAATACCCGTGTTTAAATGTACGCCCTTGTACTTCAAACGGAACCTCAGGGGCGATGTCATCAAGTAGGTCTTCGAATAACGGAGAATTATTCAAAACGGTAAGATCGTTATTCGCACCCGCTACCCCAAAAAATGCTTGTCAAATCAAAAAATCGTATGACGCAACGACTTCAAGCTTTATAGTTGGATACTTTTTATCACCCCGGTGAAATTGCCCTTACCATTCGACCGGATAATTTTTCCATTCCCGGTGAATACAATCAATGCTCCCCAGCATTCCCGGTATCTTATGAACTGCGTTATGTGCGTAGTATAAGTTGTGAATGTCATTCACGTCTGGTTTTCTTAGGAACTCTTTTGTATACAATTGGATTATGCACATAGTAAAATGATCTAGACAATCGTGTGCATAATGTTCCTCTATTTGTAGATACTTATCTAATGCATCAGCTGATACACCGTACGCCAATTGGCGTAGGGCGCATGTGCATTTCATAATCAAACTAAAATCCATTACACCCGTAGCATTAGGTCGAACTATAAAGAAATCAAAATGCTTGGGAAGAGTATGATGACTTTGAATATATGTTTGTACACGGCTCATACGATAGCGACGCCTAAAATTTCCATCCGTATATTTTGGGTTGTCACCAAAATAGTTAGCTCCAGCTCCGATATTTTCATCCGTATATTTCATTCGTATTGTTGGAGAATCATCTCCAGCTCCGATATCTCTTCAAGATCATTTTCACCGGAATAAGATGAATTGCTCATGTTTCTTTCTTATATGTAAGTGTTTTGAAATAAAAGTTGTATAGAATTTGATTATAATGTGTTAATATTTATAGTGTGTAATATGTGTATTAAAAATAAATAAATAAATAAACGTAAACATCTGACAAAAAGTATACCCAATGCCTCGTCGTGCAGACGAAGAGGGCTTCATTGGCGAGCTATGGCGAAGGCAGAGAGTATGGTGGCGAGTTTCAACGAGCAGGCCACGTTGGAGTGGCGAGCTCACGGCGAGACCACCACCCAAGGCTCTTATGAGACTAATCCCACTAACTTTATCCAAAGTCTTTGGTCTAGTGGTATGTAAATTAATAAGTTACCAATAAATCTAAAAATTATCGGTTGAAGCATCACAGAAAACATTTGTGAGATAGCTGGTATATGGTGTTTAAAAAAATGCCGTTCAAATAAATAAATATATCCCGCTAACTTTATTTTTTGTGAACGGGATTAAAAATCTATTAGCTAGCTAGCGCAAACCCGAATGTGAGCCTTATGGGCCATTAAGCTTTCATATATCGCTTTCGGTCGACTTTGTAATTTATAAAATGTTACTATCAATAATACAATAAATTGGCAATATATGTTATGTCTTATAAACATGTAGGTCGAGTGAAAGTTGTGATTCAGCATTTAAGCCCTGAAAGTCAGCCGGGATTATGTTTGGTGGTTCATGTGGATGATCAAATAGTGGAAAGGGGTAGCAAATCGTCATATATGTGGAATAGTTTATTAGATAACCATGAAGATTGTTAGGAAGATGACATACAAAAATACAAAAAATATAGCGATGTGAGTGTGCAGGTATGGACTTAATGAAGAAAGAGGACCATTTATTATTTTTTGGTATCGGTTGATGCCTACACGTACATAGTGATAAAGACTACTCACCGATCCCTAACTCATCTTACCCGAAATACCTACACTATACATGGTGTTATATGACTATATGTTTAACCTTATTGATCATGTTGTCTTGCTTTAGATAGATAAGAGTTTATCAATGTTGAATATGTGATCGACTTGTCACTTGTGTATTGTCGATTTAGTCCGTATATTTGTTCAAGGACCGTAAAAATTTTCAAAATTTAGATATAAATTCTATAGTGATTCCTTGTATACATTTTAACTCTTACATATCTCGTTTAGACTGTGTATTCTTTTTGTTGTATTTCTTTCATAAGTTTGATTCATGCAACTTGCTATGTTGTAGAACTTCTGAATTTTTTTGTTCTTGTTTAAAACGAGAAACATTATCACATGTTTCTTTCTGTTTCTACTCATGACAAGGAAAGTGGAAGGATGGCATTCTATCATTAGTAAATTTTGGATACATACCTCTATTTTTTTAATGTTTTACATAGGACGGTATTTGTATTTCGTCTAACATGATTGTTATGCGTTATATGCTACATTTCACTTCTTCATACTTCCTACTTGGACGTGACTGTGTATTGTTTTTGTTGCAGCATTCCTTTCATACGCTTTAATTGGTGTTCAATATCGGGTTGTTTGATTTATTCGATTCGGTTAGTTCGTTAATTTTTTTTTCTAAGTCGAACCGAACCGAAGTAGAATTCAACCGAACTAAACTTAAAACCAAATTTAAATTTGGTTCGGTTTTCGGGTAGACCCGAATTACACCACTATTTTTTTAATTTAATTATATTGATTTTTGGCAAATAAAAATTATTTCAAGTATAAAAGTGTTTTATTTATATTATAATAAAATTTTAATGATCTTTTTGTATCTTTAAATATATAAAAAGTTATATATTTATGTAAATTCGATTTTCGGTTCAGATAGCTTTAATCATATCCAAACCAAAAACCGGATTTTTAGTTCGTTTCGGTTTGATTTTAGCAAATTCGGTTCGATTATAAGTTTGGTTTGGTTTGGTTCGGTTTCGGTTTTCAATTTATTCGGTTATTACCCAAACAATGTACACCACTAGTTTAATTCCTGCAACTTGCTCTTGTCTAAATGTGATAAAATAGTAAATTGCATTGTTGTAGAACTTCTAAATCTTTGGTTCTTGTTAGAAAAGAGAAACCATATCACATGCTTCATTCTATTTTTACTCATACCATGGGAAAGTGGCAAGTGGGCATTCTATCAATATCAAACCAGTTATAATACATGCGTGCACGTACATGGTTTTTAAAATTATGTTTTAATTATGTATTATTATCAATTAAGAAATGAACCACCTAACATATTTAAAATGGTTTTACTTGATAGACTAAAAATAATAAATCTCTCTCTCACACACACACACATACATATATATATATATATATATATATATATATATATATATATATATATATATATATATATATATATATATTATTTTAGGAGAATGTTTTTGGATAAAAAATTATATTTTATTATTTAAACAAAATCACATAATGATACTTGACTTGCATGAGATGTTAGTGATATATGCTTCTAGTTTTACAAATCCGTGCTATTAATTTACGATGTGTTTTGTAATTGTGGTATTTGTTTTACTTATATTTTCGTTAAAATATGTAGCATATTTAGATAACTTTGAAGATTGATTCATTTCCTTGATTATGAATAACTATCATATCATTTTTACTAATATACCTTTTTGTTTAGAAAGTTGTATTTTCATAAATTTATGTTATTTACGTCTCATGTTTGATCACAAAATTACCAAATTAACATAGATGCTTACACTATAGCTTTTTTATTATATAAAGAGAAACAAAAAAATATGTAATTAGTATAAATCAAATTTAATCTTACGTTTATCTATAATGTATAAGAATAATTTTTCTTTAAACCCGAACTATGTAAGGAAATTATTATTACTTGTATAAGTAAATTATAAATGCATGAAAAAATTACAAAGAGTACATTCGTAAGTCTTTTATGATTGTTTGAATCCTTACCTACCTTTCACTTTAGTGCAACTTTCTTCACAATTGACCTAAATCATCAAGGTAAAAAGACACCCATATTTTAGACCGTTGGCTGACACCCATAGTGTTATCAATGACAGCAATCACCTGCTAAATTTAATTAACCTATTCAAAGATAAATTACACTCTGAAAATAATTCCTACTATAAAATTCCTCTTATAGGCACTAAAACACATCTTTGGCACATTAAAATACATTCATACTAAATTAGCAACTCAACTAAATTTACATTCATACCTTGAGCAGGCGTAGAAAATCCTTCCACGACAATCATGTGTTGATATTTGATCCTCATCTAAAAAACGCACAAAACAAATTACATTACACTTTAGTGTATGCAATAAGATGATAAAACTGCAAAAACCACTAACATGATGCATTATAGTGAGGATAACAACAAAGTTAGTTATAACATCAACTAAGAAAACTTCGTATTAGAACTAAAGGGGTGTTTGGTTATGCTTATTAAATGTGCTTATTGGCTTATTCAATTGGCATAACAGAATAAGTGTATGATAAAGCTATAAGCGTTTTTTAGAAGCTTAGTGAGAAACCCCTGAACTCACAACTAATTATATTATAGCTTAGTGTGTTTATAGTAAAAACACAAATATTAAGTGTAGAAGTTTTCAATAAAAGATAAAAAAGGTGTTACTAAAAGCTGATGTGTATAACAAAAAAGTTAAACCGTAAAAAAGGTTACTAAATAGTATCTGCTAGATAAGACATAAAACAAAGTTCTGTTGAGGTCTGTTTCAGAATTTATTCAGAAGCAAAAAGAGGTTTACAGATAAATCATAATTATAGAATAATGGTTGTATCTCACCTACATAGTTTTTTTTTTTTTTTTTTTTTTTTTTTTTTTTTTTTTTTTTTTTAGGAGGTGATTGTTATCAATAAAGATTGTGATGCGTGTATTTTTTTATACAGTATAATTTAAGGAAAACACTTTATATATTAAACAATGACTATGTAACCCATGTTTTTTATTTAATAATTAGATTTGTATAAACGTTTTTAACTGACAGACATGTTGAGGTTGAAGTTGATTTTATTGTTTAACTTTAACTATTGATATCAAGTTGTACAAAATGTGTGAATTTAGTAGCACATAATGAGCGTTGATGAAGTTAAAATATGCTCCGTAAAGTTTTTATGGATATCCATATACAAATTTTAAATAACAGTTTCATGAGTCATTGTTATAAGTAGAATTGCGTATATTTATTTTCATATCACAGTATCGTGCTTATCATTTGATATTTATATTCCCGTTACTAATAATTTAGCCGTATTTCAAACCAATGTATGCATAAATTAGACTTTTAAATAGTAACATGAGTACTTATTTAAAAAAATATTCTAATGGATTAAAGTTTAAAACTAACATTAGTTTAAAAAATATTTAACGTATATTAAAACTAATTCGCATATCTATCAAATTTTGTAATTTTAATGGATGAAAGTCTAAAAACTAATACTAATACTCATGTAATTTTAAACAAAGTTAATATTATAAAGTATAGGGGGTATAAAGTGTGAGGGGTTATTTATGTTTTTTATAAAGTATTTAAAAAACATGAAAACTTGTAATTTTACACTTTACTCTATATAAATTATATAAAATTCAATCACTAAAATTTTATTAGTTACTTCATCTTTTTTGAAGTTTTTGTTTTCATAAATTTGACACTTATATTTTTATGCATTTTTTTTTCTTAACCAAATTTCTCAACCAAATTTATTAAGTTTGATCAAAATTAATTTAATTTTTACTTTCTATTGACCAATCACGTTGCTCGATTTCGCCTACGTTGCAAAATCGAGCTCTACTATTGGTCATTTTTTTTTTAATGAGAAAGGATTTGCAAAAAATACTCTAAAATAATGTAATTATTTTATTATATAAAAAATAGAGGTTTACGTACTCAAGATCCCACGTCTAGGATATCAATGTGTAAAGAAACTAGACGGAGGGAGGTAAACTTTTGTAACAACATATATTCGAGAAAACCACTATCTGTGTGCAAGGATTTTTTTTTTTTTTTTTTTTGTCGACGACGAGTACTATTTGGATAAAACCATAGTTAGTCAAAAATTCAATGAGTTAGAAACTTTGTCATCAACTCTATAAGTTTTGCACAATCTTTTTGACTCCAGAACCATCGTGTTATGACTAATTAATGCTTTTAATAATGGATAGAGCCATATGAAGTAGCTCGATGAATTATTTTTTTAAGTAGACCTAAAGAAAACATTGACATGTTTAGGAACGACTTCCTATTTTTGGTACTTTGGAAGCTCATGGATTTTACGTCCGTATTTATCAAAAAGTTTGCGGGTCACATTTTTGTGCTACCATGCGACCACTTGACGAAACTACCCAAAACTCGACACATCTCTTTCTTTTTTCGGCGAGTGAAGAGGTCGCATGCCCAAACATGCTACCGTATTTGTCAAATTGATATTTGATATGTTTATGTTTCTTCTATCAAAATGGTATCCTATTGTCCTCTTGTTCCGCACTTATCTAGTAATTATTCTCTCGACATATTTTGTTGAATTAGTTTATAGATAATGAGATTGAAGCACATAACACGTACCATGTTGAATTGACACGTAAACTTTGTAGTGGTAAAATGCTATTCACAGATTGAGAATTTCGACTGTGAAAAATGGTCGACATGTCAACTCAAATCAGATCATGACACATTGGATGCCACTTTGCCTTTTCTAACATTGATTTTTTTTATGTGTCAAGTCTTTATCTTTAGGACTTTTCAGATTAGCAAGTTAACTTTATCACGCCAGCACAGTTTTGGGCTGTTATTAGGACATTCTATATGGGCCTGAGTGGCTGGGTTGAGCATTTGATATGGGGCGCTTGATGTAGGTAAGGCCCAAATGTTTAGGTCGACTTCTAGTAATTATTACTATTATATATATATATACTAAAAGTGGGGAGTTTGATGGTGCAGTATCGTGCTTCAAAGGATTGTACGACACAGTGGTTTCTACAGTAACCGGGCCGCTGTAGCATGTTGTACGCTACAGTGGTTTGTACAGTTTGTTTTTTTTTTTTTTTTTTGTTTTTTTGTTTTTTTTTTTTAATATCCAACCAATACAAGATTTACATAACAAAATAAACAAAAAAATTTATATAACTTAATAACAAATCATAAAAAGAAATTTCTTCCCCGGCGTCAGACTCGCCGTTACAACAGCAGCAAGCGGCGGCAAATAGCATCACTACAAAAAATAAAAAAAATAAAAAAAAAACACGTTAGATCTAAAAAAATGTATGCATCTACAAAAAAATATATAGATAAAAAAAATATGGACCTATAAAATTTTAGATCGAAAATAGAAATTCAAATATACCAAGTTATGCCATGATCTTTTTTCACTCAAGAAAATCTGACGTGATTCATGTGCATTTAAATTTTATCAACAAATTAGAAATTTTATTAACACTAACACGATATAAAAAAATTCCGCAATACACCCAAAATCAGACAAATATGAAAATCTAGAAAAAAATGTATAGACCTATGAAATAAAGTATAGATATACGAAAAAAATATATACACATCAAGAAAAAAAAATAGATCTATGAAAAAAAAAACTACATATCTAAAAAAATGTAAGGCGCGTGAGGGGTTTTATCGAGAAGGAATGAAGGTGAGAGGTGGTGGTAGTGTCTCGGTGGTGGTGACAGCGGCGGTTGTCGCGCGTAGGTGGTGTTGTGGTGGGAGCTGAGGGCTCAAAGTTTCCACAAATGATAAGGGTTAACCGATCTATCGAATCGGCAAGAAAAAAAAATGCCGGAAAATATTCCGGCGACGGCGACACCGGAAACTGCTATTGTTGCCGAACATGATGAAGATTCCGGCGAGGATGTAGAGAGAGAAGAGATTTTGTGTGTGTGTGTTTTAATTTTAATGAAATAAAATAAATAAAAAAGGTTTATATAAGGGAGGGACCAAAGTGAAAATTGAAAATGTGGGGGTGTGAAACGAAACTTTCTTTTCACGAAAACACCGCTGGGCTCATTCGACATAGCAAACGGGTTCAAAAAATTACAAAACCTTCGCTATTGTTCACGAAATAATTTTTCCAATAAAAACAACAATAAATACGTATAACTTTTTCGAAGTTAATTTATTTCGCATAAAACTTGCAAACGAATATTAGAAAATCAACGAGCTTTTAAAACCGTAAAACCTATTATTCGCAAAACACAAAACATACAACATAAAACACATATCTAAACACTCCCGCCGCAACGCGCGGGTTTCCCCACTCGTATATACTAAAAGGCAGAAAGCGTTCCTGTAGCAAGCACTGTAGCTGCTACAGTACGCTACAGTTTTTTTTCCGCGCCACGTGTCGCTACATTATTTGGTACAGTTTTTTTTTTTTTTTTTTTTTTTTTTTTTTTTTTTTTTTTTTTTTTTTTGCTTTCTCAAAAAAATAAAAATAAAAAAACATAAAAAATAATACACTTACAAAAAATTTCTTATACAAATTTGTTTCTTTTAAAATACCAAACAAGAAGAAAAAAAAAAAAAAAACCCAAAAAAGTTTCAACCGCAACGCAGAAAAAAAAAATCCGTAAACATAAACAAATTATGTTTCCAAGTTAACATATGCATACTTCAAATAACAAAATTATTAATTACACCGTACAACCCACAAAATACAAACACAAAACACACCCGCCGCAACGCGCGGGCTACCTAACTAGTATTATACTATATACTAAAACCCATTGAGGGTATGTGAGTGTAAGAGCACTGTAGTAACTACAGTGCAGAACAGTGCAATACAGTGCCACTTTTTGTAAAAAAAAAAAAAAAAATCCCGCTCCATTTAACACACATAACCCAGAGATCTAGATCTTTCTTCTCCACGCACAAACTTCATTCCTCTTGAAGGTTCATCACCTACTAAACACTCAAAACACACTCACACACATAAAAACACTCAAGACACAAACCAAATAGTTTACTCCGCCTTTAGCTATCGGCGTTTACTCACTTCCGATAAACCACTGGCACCAACTCAGGTATGTAAAGCCTTCCTTTTGTTCTTTTCACAAGACTATCACCAATTTTATTCTTCATAATAAATTATGAGGAAGTAGTAACCCTGATTTTTTTTAAATGGTTCACAACATATGCGTGTTATAATTGGTTTCCGGTTGCTGACTCAGAAAGAAGACACAGTGCCACCATCGGTTTTAGTTTGAACAAGAAGGAATTGCAAATTTAAGGTTTGGTTTTGTGTATATTTTGAATTTGTGGGTTTGAAATATTGTATGTCTCGGGTGTTAATGTTTTAAACATTGCGTTTATGATTGTCCCCGTGATTACTGGATTTATTTTTGTTTGGGTGTTTGATGTGGGTTTGCTTTTTGGTGGTGATTAAGATTTTGGACTATGCATATAATGTGTTTGATGAAATGTTTGGGTTAAAATCAGTGTGGTTAATATATGTACCTATAGCACTTTTAAGTTCTATAATCAGATTTCTGCTGATTGTTTGTTGATACGTGTAAGCGGTAGTGCTTTACTGATGAATCGAATGTACCACCTACATATTGACCAAACAATTGCATCATAATTCAAATACATCCATAATTTACTACTTTAAACTAATATTAACAAATGTTGACAAATGTAGGATTGTTGAATAAAGCCATGACTGAATTAGTTAAACTTCTGTAGTAAACGATCTCATTGTAAGATGTATCCAATTGCATAAAAAATAAATCCAATGTGGAACACTATATCATACTTCTTCAACTCTCCATTAGTTGTTCGCCATTGTTAAATTAGCTATTTTTTATATAGATGAAACAGGAAAAGCGAATGTTACATTACAGTTCATCAATTACTATATAAATAGTTATAGTTACGATCTGAAATTCAGTAGTATGACTCAATATATTATTTTCCTTATTTTATATATCGTCAGTTGGTAATTTGAAATATGACTTTTCACTTTTGTATCTACTTTTGTTTTACCCGGATAAATATATTCAATGTCTAAAAACATGGAAAAAAGCTAGAGCTGCACTAAACCACGACAAATTAGAGAAGCCTAGAAGCATATGCAACATTTTCTGTCCGATGAGATATTTGTATATCTGATGCATTGAAATGGAAAATTGAACTTGGAACATTACCAATTTATGATTCGGGATTGTTTGGGTCAGTTATATGCCAAAGACACCACTTTTGATGATAAGCAATAACATAATTATATTATTTCAATAATGGCCTTTATGATAAATTTCATATTTATATAATCTCTTTTTGCAGGGTTCATTTTGTTTCAAAATCGCCTGATTGCTAATGTTTATTATGTGTGTTTAAATTTTTAAATAATCAGCCCATAAGGCATCTCAATGTGAACAGATTTTTACAAATAAACAAGATACGTTAATATGTTATTATGTGTTGTTTTCATGTAGTATAATTACACATATTACTAAATGTGAAACTGATATGATCTAATTATCTAAATCATATGCAATTAGTGTATGTCTTTATGTTGCTGTAATTAAGATAAACTTATGAGTAAATGAATTAAGAAATGAAGGTGCTATAGCTATCAGTAAGGCTCTTGAATAGGAGTTTCGACAATTATGCAAAGCTGATTAGAGTGCGACCTCTATCAGAAGTGATGGAACCAGGACAATCTTACCTTTCTATAAAGAGGTACTTGGTTGCATTGAGGTTTTAGTATTTGAATGTTTAGGGGTTTTTTTTTTTTTTTTTTTTTTTTTTTTTTTTTTTTTTTTTTTTTAATATTAAAATTGGCTTATAGGGGGTGTTTGGATTAGCATTCTAAAGTGACTAACTTCTTGAGCATAGGTGTTTTAGTGTTAAGTGAGCAAATAAGCAGGTTCGTTTAAACACCATTTATAATGAATATTGGTCATGACATGCGGCAGCTTTCGAAACGAACGATGAGACGGCTGTCATGTGGTGGAAGGCATTGGATAAACATATCCGGATGTTGTGGTGCTTCATATGATTCGAAGGATGGGTGTTTGGTTCGTTCGAGGACGGAAGTATGTGCTTGGATTCGTTTGCTGCAAAAGAAAGCCTCGAAGTTTATTTAAGTGTTCTAAAATAGAAAGGTGTGTTTTCTTTATTTGAAGCTCATTTTTTGGTAGATTTTGTTTAAGAAGTTGATTTAATTGTGCTTATTAAAGGATTGTTCACTTCTCTATAAGAGCCGAAATAGCAAATGAATAGGTAATATATCTTAAGTAATTCGTGTGAGTTATGAATTCTCTTTTCAACTATTATGTTCACTATTCTAGGAAGGCGCAGTAAGTATAAAGCATTTCGTTGGTTAGAGTAGATATAGTTAAAAGTATGATTGAATATGCATGCTAGCCTTAAAATTTCCTATTGCGTTAACTATGTCGGCTGCAACAACAAATTTAGTAGCGGGTTCTTCTCTGCGTAGGCATGTGCGCCCTGCACAATGTGGCGAAACATTACATGTTTGTAAGATGGCTATATTGCAGTATTTTGAAACAGTTTTATCACCCTGATATATGGACAATGGTTTAAGTGGTACTAACTGTTTGCAACACCATGTTATTTGTAACACCCCCTAATTTGAAATGCGGCAGCGGAATAGAAATTAGGGTGTTACGGTGAGGATCGAAGTCATAATGATAGAAAACGACTCGAAGAGACGTTTTAAAAACATTATTTCATTTATAAATATTTGAAATACATTAGGTCCTTATCAGAGTATTATAAAAATTTGATGTTTTGAACTAAATCAAACATCATTTATTTTACATCATATTTGAAATAAAGTAAACATAATTTGAAGATTTTTGCTGCCCGTTCCATGCTTGCTTCCCCTGTTAAATACCTGAGATACATGCTTAAAAGTCAACAAAATTGTTGAGTGAAATCATAGAGTTTGAATTTAATAATCATTTTGATACACAAGCAAGATTGTATTGAAAAATACAATCAGTTTGAAAACATTGATATTGCAGTTCATATATTGCACTAAGTCTCATGACACGCAAACGTTAACAAATACCGTAAACGGCGGGTATTTATCAAATCAATGATAAATTTGCCCTCGTGTAATAGGTGATTTGCCAATTCCTATTTTTACTCAAATATAATTATCACGACTAATGCGGCTAACCACATGCATAATGGCATTCCGTCAAGCATTAGTGGGACAAGCTGTCAAACCTTAAATCGATCTATTCATTATATTCGCGTTCACCGCAGTGATTAATGGCTCATGAATAAGGGTCTTTTGGCAATAGCTAACTTAGGCATATATCAGTCAGGAAAGCATACAGAAAATACTTGTGATCTATTTATAACATGTATCCCCCTCACGGAGTTTTTGAAAATAATTAAATGTGAGGCTATGACTCACCTTGATTGATACTGAAGAAAATAAAGTCGGATGAATTTTATGAAAACGGCTTCAAAACACAACCTGATAATTAAATTTATCTAAGTACTTGACCAAAAACTATTTGGTAATTATAAAGAAAATAACGAATATTAGATATTCGCTATGACGATTAAGTGATGTGCAGTGAAAATATTGTGATATGAATGACATGACAAAATATGATTTTTAAAATTCCCCATCGAAGTTTTTCCTTTTTAATCGTAAGTAAAACCTTAACTTTTTAACTATCGTTATATATATATTATTAACGTTAAGTTAATAATATATATATAAATAAAAATAAAGCTTAAACATGATACGAAATAAATTTACGAAAAATATAAAATAAATAAGAATGATAAATAAATTATTTTCAGTCTTTGTCTCCTTTTCCAATTTTTACCATTTTTACACTAACGATACTTGCGTTACACCGTTAGTCCTTTTTATATATTTTTCAACTATAGTCCTCTACTTTGTCCAATAATCAATACAAACCTTCTAATATTAATTTTTATCACATTTTATCCTTAGATTTCTGTATTTACAGGTTTAGTCCTTGATTTTCAATATTTACACATTTAGTCCTTCTATGTGTCGTCGCGTTACATTTTTAGTCCAATTTTACAAAAATGATTATGGAACTTTTCTAAAAATTTCCGTAGCTTATTTATTAAGTATAAAGCTTATTTTACTGCTTATTTATTTCAAAAGCTTATTTTTATGGCTTATGGGCCTGGTTCGAATTATCTTAAGGCCCGTTAAGATTTTTGGAGGCGAGGGCATGGAAAAAGTTTTGGTCTTGGCTTTGGACCATTTTTATAATTCTAAAAACATTTATTATAGGCCCAGTGGGCTTACGGATTTCAAAAGCTTAGTGGGCTTTAGTTAAGCCCACTCGACAATAATAAAGTTTTTATGAATATTTTTAGTTTTGAAATCCGGTTTATGTACATTCAAAATGGGTCGTTTAAGATGTCAAAACGTGATTAATTTTACAAGTTGTTTATATGAAATTGTTAGTTTGCTAGGTGGTCTATGACGTCGTGAAAAGATATGGTACTATTGTTAAACGAAATTTTAAGTTATAGACTCATTTTGTGACATGGTTGAGTCGATATATATGTGTTGATAACTTGTGAATTTTACTAAGTGTTTTACAAATTTTAAATCGATGGATGCAAGTTAAAATAGATGTATGAAATGATTATATCGTTACAACTAAAGTGAATGGTGTGTGCTACGTGCTTCCTAGGCCTTCCAAGATAGAGGCTAATCACGTCTCGTGTACTATAAACAAATATATACATGAATCAAACGTGCAAAGTGTAGACGATTGAAACAAAAATCACAAAGTGCATGAACATATAAATACGTATAAAATGGATTAGAATTGAGTGTAAGGAACTTACAAACACCTTAGAGGTGATATAGATTCGAGATAGGTATAAAAGAACACAAGAAATCACGTCCAAGCTATATAACCCAAACGTTATATGTTATTTTGAACCCGATATCTTTTCTTTGCTTCCAATATATTACCACTCAACTTGTAAGTCTTATGAGAAGGATTTGAAAGTCCAATTATTGCAGTGAAAGATTGAGAGAATGAATAAGAGTAAGATGCATGCAACGTACGTATATATATTACAAATATATAACGTTTTAGTGAGAAAGTTCAATGTAAACTCATCCCACACTATTGTATGTCAGTACTACACTCCTTAGGTGAAGTTTTATATTGTTTTAGGAAGGCTTGTGAGAGCACAAAAGAAGGGAGGTGTTGGGGTGATTCATGCATCATGTCGACATACATATTTCCATGTATACGATTTACAAAACCGTATACCACTTGAACATACATGATCATCCTTAACATTTGAGCATAAAATCATCTTAGAAATAATATTAGGAACGATTTGAAACAAACTAGATTCAAAACGGTTAAGTTTTGAATATATTGTAAATCGAGTTGGGTTTGCTAAGGTCGATTACTATGCCTCTTAAAAACGTATCAAAACTCATCGTAGGCACGCGAGACTTGACACACTAATTGTTGGCTAGTAGGTTAACGAGATGAGAAAATAAAATATATAGGTCGTGTGCTAAATTTACGAATAAACGGTGCGATTTGGAGGTGGTTTGGAATATGTCGAACGGATGAAAACTATTGATTTGGAATTTGGGCTTAGTGGCGTGGGCTTAGGAATAGTAAAGATGGATTGGGCCGAAGATAATTAAGGGTCCGGTTTGATTAATTAGGTAATTAGTGAATTTCTAATTATATTTACTAAATATAATTAGGATTAGGATTAAATGAAAAGTTTAGGTTTCGTGTAACGTGTCGATGATTAATTCCGTCATTTCATGAATTATATTATTTTGTGAAAATCGCCAAAATAATATAATAAGAAAAATTTTAAATTTTTCCGAGAAAATGGGAATTAGAAACTATAACGAAAGATTATATATTTATTAACGATTTAATTACAAGAAATTTTTACAGGGTTCTACATTATTGCAGTACCTAATCGCACAGAAATTTATGGTTTTCGCAATACCTGTGCTAACAGTTGCCGAAGACCTACTACAACTGAAAGAAAGCAGATGCATTGGTTCTTATGTCATTGCTTAACTACATTGTGGGTATAATTTTTATCAATACTTAATTTTTTTTAATTATTATTTTTTAATTTCCTCTTTACCGTGCAGGAGAGCCTCTCAATTATGTGTGATAACAACCCATTGTAAGTTAACGCCATCATGAGGATTCTTGCGAAAACAACCAAGTTGACGAGGCCTGGCGATGCTTGAAAGGTGAGATACCCGAAAGGGAAACGACTTTGTTAAGACTTCATTTGGTTGATATACAATCCCATTTTTCATAACCTCATACATATTTTTTGATATGTGGTTGGTTTATGCGATTTGGAATAGTCGGGATTGTTGAATTCTGGACTTATAAAGGGCTTTTAGCCATAAAATATAACCATTTTTTTCCAACCCATACTAAATATGAGCTTGGTCTTAAGCTTAAGTATGATAATAAAGAGATTGTGCATGTTTGCATTTAGGCTATCTGATTAATTTCAAGTGGACATTGTGATACGGAAGATACGGGATTGACTTGGTTTTTCATCCTACAATGCAACAACAATCCAGGTATTCCAGAAATTTGCTCCTTACAATTCTTACATGCCCATGTTTTTACAGATTAGTGGTAAACAATTTTTTTTTAATTAAGTGTTTATTTCCTTCGACAGAAACCGCCTGTTCTCAGCCACCTACCTCATGGACATCAATGACATAAATGATCATGGTAAAATAGGAGATATGTTATAGTGTTGAAAAGAAAAAGATGGTGTCTATTGGTGATAGTTAGAAGACTTTGTTTTACAAGTTTTGGAATGCAATTGATTAATGGTTTCATTTGATTGCTTAGTCTGCTATGTGTTGCTTTCTTTTTCGATTCATATGCTATTACAGCACTCCCGCGGCAACGCGCGGGCTCACCCACTCGTTCAGGCCATTTGATTATGGACTTTTGATTGACATCATATTAGAAATGGGAACACAAAAGGAGAAAAGAAAAAGGAAATAATTGAAACAAACAATGTATCTCCCCTTAGAAATGAGAAGAAACTCCAGCCGCACATTTCAGATGCACTTAAAAAAATAGATGCATCTCTTCTTGAATTTTTCCTCCTCATTTGAAATGTGTGACTCAAATTTCTTCTCAATTTTCTTATTTCAATTTCTCTTCTAACTAGATCTCTTTCTATATAACTTAATGGTAGTCATGTAAAAACTAACGATAACAACCGAACAACTCAAAGTTACGCTCAACCGAACAACTCAAAGTTGCGCTCAACTATCTCCCCACGTGCTTTATTATTTAATAAAAAAAAAAAGTATGATTGTCCTCGAACTGATGCAATCAACATACAAATCAAACAACCGTACACAAACAATCGAATAGAATACAAACAAATCACAACAAATAACGTCACTACAACCCTCAAACTATCAAAATATACCAGACAATAATGATAAAGATGATCAACTAACAATACTCGAAAGATTGAGAGATAAATAACTTATGTGTGTAAAACAAAATGATTGATTAACTCATTAACCCAGATCTGATCAACGTGACACTGCCCAATGTTCAAAGCCTGCACAAATGAAATAGGCAAAACAAACACGAAGTATATAAAATGTTAAAAGCTTACAATATTAGCCCATATACTTTATTATCAGAATGAGTTTGCTTATAACACACATATTTCAACAAGTCAATCTACAACTTCAATCTAAAACTTAATCTACAACTTCAATCTAAAGACTAACTAGTCAAACAGGTAATACATGTCAAAAGTCATACATATTCAAATGCATGCGCAAAATAATTATAGTTTTGATGGCGTTAAACATTTAGCACAAAATTATTACACGACAAGTTTTAACTTATTTGTAAATCTTCTAAGCCCAAATTTTCAACATAAGTCGAAAAACATCTTGTAGAAGTATAGTATGATTTAACCTTGGGCCAAAATGAAAGTTCGACTCGAGTGCGATTGAGACTAAAGAAGGTGAAACATGATGATAGACTTTTGTCCTTTACGTTTGGGTTTCATCAACAACATATATCAAATCAAAACTTATGTCAGCAACAAAATGGAACAACCATGTAATGTGATGAGAATTCATGAAACATATGTCCAAAAAGTATCTTGTTGGACATGAAGTTTCTAACTTTTGTTCATACAATATAATGACATATTGACATGAACTTAATTGGAGAGTTATTTGATTAATACATGAGAGGGTTGCAAACTTCTTACAACTTAATCACGATTTTCGCTTGGATGGACTTTCATAACTCTGTATATGTATATTAGTTGTAATGTCCGCGCACGCGCGGTTTTTTATTTTTTTTATTATTTAAAAAAAAATAAAAAATTGAATCATATATTTTTATTTATTTAAAAACAAATAATTTAATCTTTGTTTTGCTTGATTTATGATGTTTAATTATAGTTTTTTATTATTAAAGATAATTATTTAAAAATTTTAATCCTATTGTTAATTGTATCTTATCTATATTTTTTTTTATTTATCTTCTAATTGTGTTATGGATAAATATAAAATATTACCTAATAAGAAAATAATTTTTTTTAAATAAAACTATTACTAAATAAAGTATGAATCTATTTTTTTGAAATGAAAAATTTTCGATATGAGTTTTATTATATAGAGAGAATAGACACAAAAAGGGTATTTGCATAGACAAAAAGAGAAAGATATAGACCGTTTAAAGAAGATGGAGAAAGAAATAATTAAACAAACAATGTGACGAGGTGATAATTATGTTACATGCTAAAACGACAAAC
>JARVZY010006277.1:0-26849 GCA_030686995.1 Artemisia argyi
CCAAACCCATTACCAAGTGTGAACTCATCCCTTCAGTACACTAAATTTTCTAACATCAAGCAGATTTTTAATCACACACCACAATGGCGATAATCTTCGCTAAATTATGATAAAATCTGTTCACTGGTACATTTATAAAGGCTGATGCATTTCGTTTTCCAAAACAAATGATACAGCATAATTTTCATTTATAACCATTTTATAATCCAACAAGAGATAGATTGACTTTCATAAGATATTGTGTTCGCCATCCAATTCCGCTTTTTATGTTTATTAAAGAGCAGACAAGTACTAAGAGCATTCGGTGTGGTTGGTTTTTCGTCGTCGTCGTCCTAGGTGGCAGCCTCGCCGAGCTCGCCGCCACCCCGTGATACGCTCGCCGTTGCTCGCCGTCCTCCTTCTACTCGTGGCCACGACGAGGGATTGTTTGTACGATTCTGCAGGTTTTAGATTTAAATGTTGTGTAAAGTTTATTTTTTGCAACGTAAACGTTTTTTTTTTTTTTTTTTTAACCCAACTTAAATTTACACTATAAATACCAAACATATTTTACACACTTCTATCAAATACCAAACATACTAAAACTCTTAAATTTAAAAGTAAGAAACATGAGAACACATCGTATTCTAGTGTTAGCGACTTTGGAGAGATCGAGGAGCTAGAGATGATTATCCAAGAGTTTGAAAACGAGCAACTGTTGCAAAACCAAGAAGCCGGTCCATCACATCGTCGTAGATATATCCGTCGTGAACGTGAAGTTGCTGAAACATGTCTAAGGGGCGACTATTTCGATGACGAACCAAAGTATACGGACGAACAGTTTCAACGCCGTTACCGTATTAGCCATAAACTATTTTTAGAAATAGTCCAAGGTATTGAAACATATATTGAAACTAATCATCCTCTTTCTGCGCATTTTGATTTCTTTAGACAACGACCCAATGCTTCAGGTATAATGAGTTTTAGTATGATTATGAAATGCACATGTGCCCTACGCCAATTGGCTTACAGGATATCACCTAATGCATTAGATGAGTATCTACAAATAGGTGAATATTGTGCACGCGATTGTGTAGAAATCATAGAACAAATAAGATGTAGTGAAAGATTTGATGCTGAAAAAGTGCAAATGAGTAATTAAAATAGTACTATAAATAAGTAAAGTTTGTGTTGTGAAACTTACAATAAGAGATGATGGTCCACCTATGGTTATTTCCTCCATGCCAATCCCATAGAACAATGTTTACTGCGACATCATGCACCCCACCATGTTTCTTAGTATCTTTCATTGCAGCATCTAAATTAAGGTGAGTATTGTCAATTGCTTTAACTGCCCTATATCCATCATCCAACTTGCTCACACTCCAAAGAATAGACTTGTCGAGTTCATTGGGGTTGTATTTCTTCAGCTGAACCTGTAAAGGCAGTTACACACAGAGAGACCTGTGATAAGAAGTCTTTGATTTATATATATAATATAACCAATCAATGTAAATAAATTCTTTTGGTGCCAAGTAAGGATAGAATAGCCTTATAGAATAGCATACCGGATAAGTTACACCAATCGAGTGTTTGATAGCTTGACCAGTGGCTTTGTTGATTAAGGCTATAGAGGGATAACCGAGTTCAACATTCTCGTATTTAATCCAATGCTGTTTCAAAGAGAAACAAATTGGTGAAACATGTGGGAAATGTTTGATGATTTTATAGGTTTATTATATAGAAGTGTCAAGTGTTTCGATGGAGATAACTGGTTTATACTTAGAGAGCTCGGCATAGGGTTAGGATAATCAATAAGGTATCGGATATTCACTTGAAATCGTGGTATCACTTTCCAATAGAAACTATTCGATCCTATGCCTGGGTTACACGAATATCTCTATGGGATAAGACCAAGTGATGTTCTTGTTTTAGGCACAAATCAAGAACCAGATGCGTATTCAAGTGTTTAGGGTTTTGTGATTTCGTATCTCCATGTAGATGTGTTATGACCTCTATTTATAATAGAGAATACTCAAACCTAGCCCATGGAATTATGTATAATTAACGGCCCATTAATTATAACATAATACTTTCCATAATAGTAGGAATCAGTGGTTAAAAACGAGCAGCAGAATAAACTAATGCCGTCAGCAGAATCATTCTAGCAGCAGATTCTACTAGCAGAATCCATCATCAGCAGAATCAAATCAGCAGAGACAGATTCCACTAGCAGAAACAGATTCTACTAGCAGAAACAGATTCATACTAGTATAACCACTATTGAGTCAGGGTTTTCATGGACCAAATGGATGTACACTCCGTACTTCCAAACCCATTACCAAGTGTGAACTCATCCCTTCAGTGCACTAAATTTTTTAACAATCCTCCCCAAATTTAGTTCACTTCCTTTGCATGAAAAATTAAACACAAAACAAAACAAGTGCATAAATGAAAATATCCTGAGGATTGAATTTCCACATTAGTACATATACTTTCAAATATTCGAGAATCAGGGTGTTCTAAGAATTGAACCCTTCAACCCATTTGAATACCTGATGATAAATACACACAAGTTTTCAAACACTAAAATACTCCTGACACTATACAAGCCATGTGTCCATATCCAATTCATAAATGTTGTAAAAGCTAAAAGTCCAAAGCTTCCTGAAGCGGCAAAACTTCAACATTCACATAGGTGGTTCATCTTTAATTCATGCTCCTTCTTAGCACTTTTTCAAAGAAAATTAACCATTAAGAAGTTATGACTTCATCCTCCTTTCCAGCAGATAACAAGCACAACCTTGGGATGTTTGTGATACATGTGCTTCAGTCCACTAAATGATCAGCTTTCCACATTGAACTCAGCTTCCAAGTTTCCTTAGAAGGGAGTTGGGTATCCTTGCATTCAGTGACTAAGTTGGACTTAAACCCATCCCTTTAGCAGACTTCTAAACCAAGTCTCTAGCCAAACCCTTCGTCAAGTGATCAACTAAGTTTTGTTGAGATTTAACAAACACTATAGATACCACCCCATTCATGATAAGCTCACGAATCATGCTATGCCTGACACCTATATGTCTAGACTTCCCATTGTACATCTGGCTATAAGCCTTTGCCAATGTAGCAGCACTATCACAACGGATAGAAATAGGTGCTATAGGTTTAGGCCATAACGGAATCTCAAGAAGCAAGTTTTTCAACCATTCAGCTTCTTTGCCAGCAGCTGCTAAAGCCACAAATTCAGATTCCATGGTTGAACTGGTAATGCAAGTTTGTTTCTTGGATGCCCAAGAAATTGCACCTCCACCAAGTAGGAATACCCAGCCACTGGTAGACGAATTGTCTTCAGTGTTACTGATCCAACTTGCATCAATGTATCCTTCTAATACTGAAGGATAACCAATATATGAGAGACTATAATCCATAGTTCTCTTCAAATACTTAAAGACCCTCTGAATTGCTTGCCAATGATGAGCACTATGATTACTAGTATACCTGCTTAGTTTACCCACAGCAAAAGCAATGTCAGGTGATGCGTGGGAATCGCAACAGGATTTACCTCTCGAGGGATCCCGAGAAGCTTACAACCCCCACTAGGCAGTGTACCTGATCGTTGTAGTATAGTATAGTGACAAGTACCGGGGGATTGATCGTTCAGCTTAGGAATAGTGTCGCTAGGGTTAGAAAGCCTAATTACTAGTTCTAAAGGTGAGGGATGATTCTTTTTGTATTTTTATATTTTATGGAAAGCAAGTAAAATCTCGGGTTTTGGAAGAGTGGGCGGAATTAGTTGCTAGTCAACTAACCCAATACTACAATGCAATCAAAATAAAATACTAAAAATGAAAATAAACTAAATTATACTAAAGTTGTGAGCAGTAATTGGAGAAAATGTGTTTACTTAGATTTCACTACTCCCTAGATATCTTTTACACGTTAATTACTTGTTATAATTGCATGGATGACGGATTATATTCCTTAATACCATTCATGGGGTGGCATACATAACTCCCCAATTCTATGAGCTCTTATCTCCTCCTACACCATGCCCAGCACAACTATAGGGATTGTAAACAGTGGCTCATGTATTAAATACAACCAATAAAGACCTAGTACGCCTCGGTTCATGTTTCTTAAGACGTTCAAGCATGTTACCATTTGGAGATCTGCCAGTTTTCTTAAGCCTAACATATAAATTATTCATCCAAGACAAGAATAAACAAGTAATCAACACATAATCAATATCTAGGTTTCATTAGATCTAAGCAAACACAAAAGAGATCTAGCCTAGCATAATGGAATTGAGACAAGAACAAGATATAGACAACCAACACATAGACATATTGATTGAATTAGAAGAACACTTATCTCAATTACAATGCAAGGTATCAAGGGTTTGAAACCCTTGAAAAACCTGTAAAAGTTGCACCAAAATCGTCTTTAGGGTTTCTCCCAAAACTTCTCTCTTTTTAAATGTGAAAAACTAGAAAACTATATATAGGAAAATAGGGATGACGGCGTCAAGAACAAAGGTGTGACGCCGTCATCTCACCGCCAAATACTTCCTCGGACGGCCTTGATCTACTTCTGACGCCGTCAAGGCCTAGGCCGTCACACAAATTACTCTTGACGCCCTGTGTGTGACGCCGTCATCAACTACGGATTTTAATTCTTGAGGTTTGACGCCGTCATGGGATTACTCTTGACGCCTTCATGTACTGTTCCCAGCATGGAAAATTGAGACTTTGCCGTTTTCTTCACTTTTATGCTCCAAAAACGTCCAAAATGGCTTCTTTTCCAGAATTCACTCTCCAAGTACCTAAAATCACAAAAGGAACGATTTAGGGCAATATTTGATCAAATAAAGTCAGATTCGGGCTTAAATGACCCCCTAAAAACGGATCATTTTTCGCCTCATCATATACCCTTACACTTGAGATTTGCTTGTCCTCAAGCAAATGCGCTTTTATTCTACTCAAAAGACAAGTTAGGGGTCATTTAACACTAATATAAAAGTAATTACAACAAATAATCGTTCCACTAAAGACCAATAGACAAGCACGGAGGTCATACACTAGCACCTCACAAATAGTGTTTAGATACTCACATCTCTCGGGTGTAATAAAGTAATATAACATTATGGAAATGGAAGATATCTCTCACTACCTGTCATAGCAAAATAGATTACCATAGGCTTGGGAAAGGACCAAACCTCCACCACATGGCGTAAGCACCTAGGATAAACTATCAAAGAGGTCTTTTAAAGGGTTGTAATGTTAGGTATAGGGATATGAATTACACGGTTTTGTTGGATAAGGGAAGTTTTACTGATGGCGAGTTAACAATCTTGGTTAATTACATGTACAATATGGCGTTGCTAAGCCAAGACTAGACTCGACTTAAGCTAATAAATGAGAAATAACAAAAACATAAAATGAACATAGAATGAAACGGGATGGTAGTCCGTATGTTTTTTCTCTTTTTCCTTTTTCTATTTTTTTTTTACTTTTTTTTTTCTTGATTTTTTCGATTTTTTTTTTTTTTTTTTTTTTTTTTTTTTTTTTTTTTTTTTTGCATACATTCTTACCCTACCATCCAAAATAATACATCATAGGGAATGAAAATTCCCCTTACACTTGAATCTTTACATACTTTACATTTAATCTATTCTAATGACTCGAATTAAGAAAATCAAAACACTTGGAGCACTTTTAAGATTAACGCACATATGGGGGTAATAATATTATGTTCTTCCCCATTACTCTATAAAATAAGTACTTACCCATGAGTCCCAATCGTCCCAAAACAATATGTACAAGGATATGACTCGACTTAGCAACCATGTAATCAATTAGAAAGTTAACTTAGGGTTTAACAAATAACAATAATGCACTAAAAATGAGCGCATACACAGAAGGCTAAGGCGATTTGGGTGTACATTTAAGTGGGGTGTAACAAATTCTTCCTTTAAGTAAAATGCTTAAAGTTAGAAACGAAAAGATAGGCTCGGAGGGGTGTACTAGGGGTATCGTGTACTAAAAATGAGTACAACGCTAAGGGTGTGGGAAAAATTAGTTGACTTAACTAGTCAAGTAGTATGACTTAAATGGTCAAGTAATTATGATACGGGTTTAACACAAGGGTGATCCTAATGCCTCTTATCATGTAGTAAATCCTACCACACGAATGTAGTCTCACTAGCGGTCTCGGGATGCATCACTCACGCAAGTTCTAGAATCTAAATGCTACCGGTACACTCATAAGCACTAATAATGAATGCTTTTCCTATCAAATCTAAAGGCGAACCTCACATATTTGGGTGAAAAATTTTTCTGAATATACGGTTATGTGCTAGTCATATAATCTCCTATCCATGAGACGCTTGCTATGGCTAAAGTTTCACTCCTAAATGTTGTAAAAAATTTTAAATTTGGCGCTAAAATTACACTAACAAGTATTTCTCATAGTTTTATTACACATCTACTATCAAACAAAACAAACTCAAGCGAAAGTGCATATGTAAGGTATCATCTTTTTACCCTCCCCTTACACTTAAGATGAACATTGTCCCCAATGTTCAAGTAAAGAATGTAAAAGTGAAAAAGTAAAGAGAATGAAATCAAATACTCCCCTGATTCGCTCGGTATGGATAATTAGGTGGCCAGGTTAAATCTTCCTCCAAGAAAATGAACAATCAAAGCTTTCCTTCCAGAATATAAATCATCTTCTTGTCATACATAACCTGTAAAACCTGACAAAATAGACAAGACAACCTCGCGTAAAATCGGCGGCATCCTATATAAGTTTCTAAGTCCTAGAAAACAAGATAAGATATAATGCTTGTGGAATGAAGTTTGCAGATCTCCTGGAGATTATAAAACTTAATAATTCACAAAAAACCATAAGACTCCGTTAGAAAAACAAAACCAGTAAAATTTCCAAATTTTAACTCCTGACGCCGTCAAGAGTAATCCTCTGACGCCGTCAGAGTGGACCTGCAGAAATTCTTATGTTAAGTTTCCGGAAAATTTCTGGAAAAACTTGGTCCTTCTTCCTGGAAAATCCTGCAAAACTTCATTATGACTCAATACAAGCATTTGACTCTAACAAATACGAATATACATGTTCATTTAATGTTGTGGAGAATCATGATCGGTTTGTTTCTTAAAAACATATTTGGGGTTTCCCCTTACACTTATCTTTTGCAAAAATACTTTTAGGTGGAGTTAAGACTAGGCTAAACAACAAAGTAAAGTATTTCCACATTTTAGTTTAGAAACATGATCTACCAACAATAAAAATTAAACATGCATACGGAAGCAAATAACAAACAAACAAAAATAAAATCACACAAAACATGGGTTGCCTCCCAAGAAGCGCTTGTTTTTGTTCGAGTCACGAGCCTGACTCTACCCTTATTTCACGGATAAAGGTGAGGTTTTCCCTACACTTAGGATTAAGTGTGGGTGGTAGTAGCGATACACACCATCTTGGTGGAAGTATGCCATGTGAGGAAAGAGTCGTGGATGAATTATATGCTCAAAGGGCTGTGCTCCTATCATCATAACCTTACCTAATTCAATCGGGTTAATAGGTGAATTAAGATTTTCTCCTAGAAAGGGATCATTTTCAATCAACTTCAAGAGACTACAAGTTAGGGATCCATCTTGACCTAATAAACCCGGTTTAAACCCATAATGTGTCTTGTGATCAATCATGAATGGGTGATGTAAGTATGTAAGGTCATGGTTCACTCCTATGCTAGCTTCCTCTCTACAAGGCTTAGAGTCTACTACCTTCAACGTAAAACTACCCGGACCATATGGTTTGATGGGTGGATCGGAACCTACTTTAATTCCTAAATTTTCATCCAAGGATGGAAGATTAGGTAACGGTTTTGGTTGAGGCTCTGGTTCATCAAAACTAGGAACTTCCCTAGAACTAAGAGTAAGGTTATCACTACAAATATTCAAACCTATATCCTCTAGTGGTGTTTGGTACAAGGGTTCTACCTCTATTGGGGCTCCTATAGTCTCTTCTACTTCTTTCGGGTAAGTCACGGGTGGTGTGTATTCCTCAAGTGATGATGGGAGTTGTGGGATACTTTGTAGGTTTGTGTTATTTACCTCATCCTTCCTTTTCTCAACATCACCTATATCCTCATCACGTATTTTAGTAGAATCTAACCTAAACATGTTGCTAAGTATCTCAAATCCTTCTCTAGCCATTTCAAGTTCTAAGTCTGATTCATAAGAACCTTCCTCAATAACTTGATTACAATGTTCAATTTGCCTAAAGGATTCATCTTTTTGCTCAATATGATCATGTTCGGCTAAATCCTCCTTAATTGTTTCCTCAAGTTGTGATGTATACAAACCCATCAATTCATTGAACTCCTGGTTCACGGTTAGGAGGCTTTCCTCAAATTTTTTCCAAAGGGTCTTACTAAAAGGGATTGATCCTAACAATGATAGTTTAATATAGGCCACACATGCGCATAACTCATCAAACCTATCAAACTTTACACCTATCTCCTCTTGTATATAGTTAAGATCACTTAAAAATTCATTGGAACAACAGGAAGCAAATCTATCTGAGTAAACTAATTGTTCCTCTATTGTTAATGATCTAAATGGAATCTCATCCGCCATGAAGACAAATGAAAATGGTTTTACAAACAAAGGGCACAAAGAAAAAGATAGACTAAAGAGAACCTAAAAATAAAAATAAAATCTTACTAGAAAGGAATCTAGCAAGTAGACCTAATAAAAAGAAATTCTAACCTAGACAATAACTATTCCCCGGGCTGCGGCGCCAAAAACTTGATGCGTGGGAATCGCAACAGGCTTTACCTCTCGAGGGATCCCGAGAAGCTTACAACCCCCACCAGGCAGTGTACCTGATCGTTGTAGTATAGTATAGTGACAAGTACCGGGGGATTGATCGTTCAGCTTAGGAATAGTGTCGCTAGGGTTAGAAAGCCTAATTACTAGTTCTAAAGGTGAGGGATGATTCTTTTTGTATTTTTATATTTTATGGAAAGCAAGTAAAAATCTCGGGTTTTGGAAGAGTGGGCGGAATTAGTTGCTAGTCAACTAACCCAATACTACAATGCAATCACAATAAAATACTAAAAATGAAAATAAACTAAATTATACTAAAGTTGTGAGCAGTAATTGGAGAAAATGTGTTTACTTAGATTTCACTACTCCCTAGATATCTTTTACACGTTAATTACTTGTTATAATTGCATGGATGACGGATTGTATTCCTTAATACCATTCATGGGGTGGCATACATAACTCCCCAATTCTATGAGCTCTTATCTCCTCCTACACCATGCCCAGCACAACTATAGGGATTGTAAACAGTGGCTCATGCATTAAATACAACCAATAAAGACCTAGTACGCCTCGGTTCATGTTTCTTAAGACGTTCAAGCATGTTACCATTTGGAGATCTGCCAGTTTTCTTAAGCCTAACATATAAATCATTCATCCAAGACAAGAATAAACAAGTAATCAACACATAATCAATATCTAGGTTTCATTAGATCTAAGCAAACACAAAAGAGATCTAGCCTAGCATAATGGAATTGAGACAAGAACAAGATATAGACAACCAACACATAGACATATTGATTGAATTAGAAGAACACTTATCTCAATTACAATGCAAGGTATCAAGGGTTTGGAACCCTTGAAAAACCTGTAAAAGTTGCACCAAAATCGTCTTTAGGGTTTTTCCCAAAACTTCTCTCTTTTTAAATGTGAAAAACTAGAAAACTATATATAGGAAAATAGGGATGACGGCGTCAAGAACAAAGGTGTGACACCGTCATCTCGCCGCCAAATACTTCCTCGGACGGCCTTGATCTACTTCTGACGCCGTCAAGGCCTAGGCCGTCACACAAATTACTCTTGACGCCCTGTGTGTGACGCCGTCATCAACTACGGATTTTAATTCTTGAGGTTTGACGCCGTCATGGGATTACTCTTGACACCTTCATGTACTGTTCCCAGCATGGAAAATTGAGACTTTGCCGTTTTCTTCACTTTTATGCTCCAAAAACGTCCAAAATGGCTTCTTTTCCAGAATTCACTCTCCAAGTACCTAAAATCACAAAAGGAACGATTTAGGGCAATATTTGATCAAATAAAGTCGGATTCGGGCTTAAATGACCCCCTAAAAACGGATCATTTTTCGCCTCATCATCAGGTCTTGTACAAGTCATGGCATACATCAAGCAGCCAATCACCTGAGAATACTCAAGTTGAGATACAGCTTTGCCAGTATTAGGCATTAGCTTCTCACTTGTATCCATGGGAGTACTCACTGGAGTACAATCAAAGTAATTAAATTTCTTTAACACCTTCTCAATGTAATGAGACTGAGATATAGAAATTTTGTTACTTTCATGTTTAATCCTAATACCAAGGATAACATCAGCCTCCCCCATATCCTTCATGGAGAACTTTGATGACAAAAATTCTTTTGTAAGATCAACTTGATTTTGGTCAGTGCCAAAGATCAACATGTCATCAACATATAGACAAATGATGACTCCTTTACCAGATTCATCAAATTTGCTATATACACATTTGTCAGCTTGATTAAGTAAATAACCACTAGACAAAACCACTTCATCAAACTTTTGATGCCATTGCTTAGGTGCCTGTTTTAGTCCATAAAGAGACTTAATCAGTTTACACACCTTGTTTTCATTGCCAGGCATGATGAAGCCCTGAGGTTGGTTCATGTAAACCTCCTCATCTAAATCACCATTCAAGAAAGCTGTCTTCACATCCGTCTGATGAATAACCAGATTGTGAATTGATGCCAAAGCAATCAGCAATCTTATGGTACTGATACTTGCCACTGGAGCATAAGTATCAAAGTAGTCTATTCCTGACTTTTGTTTAAAGCCTTGAATAACTAATCTTGCCTTGAACTTTTCAACAGTTCCATCTACCTTCATTTTCTTTTTGAAAATCCATTTGCTACCTAGAGGTTTGCAACCAGGTGGTAGATCAGTCAACACATAAGTGTTATTGCCCATGATAGAGTCCATTTCATCATTAATTGCTTCTTTCCAGAAAGCAACATCCTGGGACGTCATTGATTCTTCAAATGTTTTGGGATCATCCTCCACAATGAAGCAATAGGAGTATTGGTCAGAGACCTCACTCCTTGTACCTTCAATTAAGTATAATTGAAACTCAGGTCCAAATGATTTTGGAGTCCTCACCCTATTGCTCCTTCTGAGCTCAGGTTCAGGTTGTTGTTCCACAACCTCAACAGGAACCTCATCAGATACTTCTGAAACACCATTGTCATTGGTTCCATTTGGAATCCTTTGACTTGGTCTAGGGATAGGTGAGAATCTGTTCTCATCAAAGAGTGCATCCCTAGATTCAATTATTGAGTTAATTGAAACAGACTCATTAGGTTCTATAACATAAAACCTATATGCCTTGGAATGCTCAGCATATCCAACAAAGATGCATTCAATGCCTCTTCTCCCAAAGTTTTCTGCTTTGGATCAGGGAGTATTACAACAGCCCTACAACCCCATATCCTAAGATAATTAAGGTTAGGTTTCTTTTTAGTCCAAAGTTCATAAGGGGTAACTTTGTTCCTTTTGTTGGGAACCCTATTTAATAAATAGCAAGCTGTTAACATAGCTTCACCCCAGAACCCTTGACTCAGTCCTGAATAGGACAACATGGAATTAACCATCTCCTTCAGCACCCTGTTTTTCCTTTCAGAAATACCATTTTGCTGAGGAGTATAGGGATCAGTTGTTTCATGGATTATACCAACAGACTTAAAATACAGAGTATCCATGTACTCACCTCCCCTATCAGTCCTTAATATTTTGATCAGGGAACTTTGTTGCAATTCAACTTCAGTTTTAAATACTTTAAATTTATCTAATGTTTCATCTTTAGAATGTAATAAATAAACATGACAAAACCTAGAAGCATCATCAATAAAAGTCACAGAGTATTTCTTATTCCCCAAAGAGGGAGTAGAATGTAAATCACAAAGGTCACTGTGAATTAACTCCAAAACTTTAGTTTCACGTTTTACTCCTTGAAAAGGTTTCTTAGTTATCTTGTTCAACATACAAGTTTTACACTTTTCAGTGTTCATATCAAAAGCTGGTATTAACCCATCCTTGGACATATCTTGCATTCTTTTAAAGTGTACATGGCCAAGTCTTGCATGTCATAGGTTTGAATCATAAAGTTTAGAAGTAGATATAAAGGCAGAATCAATATTATCATGAACAATATTAAGTCTGAACATTTGATTACACAAATAACCAAAACCAATAAACACACCATTCTTAGACAAAACAAACTTATCAGATTCAATAACTTGTTTATAACCACAATTATTCAAAACACTACTAGAAACCAAATTCTTTCTAATATCAGGAACATGTAAAACATTAAATAAAGAAACAATCTTTCCAGAACTAAACTTCAAATCAACACATCCTTTTCCATGCACCAGGGCAGTTGACTCGTTTCCCATATGAAGAATAGAACCATCATTCATTGACTCATAGGTCTTGAACCAACTTCTATCTTTACACACATGAATTGTTGCACCAGAGTCAACCCACCACGCAACATCATCATCCTGCACAAAGTAAATGTCAGATATATATATATATATATATATATATATATATATATATATATATATATATATATATATATATATATATATATATATATATATATATATATGTAACATAATAAATCTCAAAAGACTTATTAAACACATTCTGACCTTTCAGAGAATTGGTGTTACCATTCCCTCCACCTGTGCCTGATCCATTGGATTTGTTTCCAACTTTACCACCCTTGCAATCTTTCCTGAAGTTTCCAAGTTTCCCACACTTCCAACAAGTCACCTTAGGTTTCTTGTTAAGATCAGATTTGGTGTTATCTTGATGCTTACGCTTGCCCTTGTTGTCATTGTACTTGGTGGAGTTATTATGCTCCACCATATTGACAACTGATGGACCAGTAGCAGTGCTACTCTTTGGCTTGTCAATGTATTGAGCTTTGAGTGAATCCTCAATGCGCAAGTGACCGCCCAACTCAACAAGAGTTAACTCCTCCTTCTTATGCTTAAGCATATGCTTGAAATCTTTCCAAGAAGGAGGCAGTTTATCGATGATACAAGAGACTGAAATAGCCTCATCCATGTTCATCTTGTGTTGTGTGAATCGACCAAGTATACTAAGAAGTTCATTGTATTGTTCCATGACAGGTCTAGAATCAACCATTTTGTAATTGTTAAAATTACTTACAAGGAACTTCTTACTTGATGCATCCTCAGCCATATACTTGGCTTCCAAGGAATCCCATAGTTCTTGAGAAGTTTCAACATTCTGATAAATATCAAATAGAGAATCAGACATACCATTAAGAATTAAACCTCTGCAAACATAATCATCATTCTCCCATTTGCTTCTTGCCCTCATCTGATCCATAGTAGCATCATCTCCAAAATCTTCTGGAATCTCAGTTGTCAGAACATAAACCACATTCATACTTGACAACAAGAAGTGCATCTTCTTTTGCCATCTTCTGAAATCAACACCTTCAAACTTTTCCAACTTGGAAAAGTTAGCAGCCATTTGTCTCATAGCAGCAGCCATTGATTATCACTAATAGTTTCTATTGATTGTTGGTTATAATGAGTTAACAAGTTCCCAGATTAGGGTTAAGATAATCAATAAGGTACCGGATATTCACTTGAAATCGTGGTATCACTTTCCAATAGAAACTATTCGACCCTTTGCCTGGGTTACACGAATATCTCTATGGGATAAGACCAAGTGATGTTCTTGTTTTAGGCACAAATCAAGAACCAGATGCGTATTCAAGTGTTTAGGGTTTAGTGATTTCGTATCTCCATGCAGATGTGTTATGACCTCTATTTATAATAGAGAATACTCAAACCTAGCCCATGGAATTATGTATAATTAACGGCCCATTAATTATAACATAATACTTTCCATAATAGTAGGAATCAGTGGTTAAAAACGAGCAGCAGAATAAACTAATGCCGTCAGCAGAATCATTCTAGCAGCAGATTCTACTAGCAGAATCCATCATCAGTAGAATCCATCATCAGCAGAATCAAATCAGCAGAGACAGATTCCACTAGCAGAAACAAATTCTACAAGCAGAAACAGATTCATACTAGTATAACCACTATTGAGTCAGGGTGTTCATGGACCAAATGGATGTACACTCCGTACCTCCAAACCCATTACCAAGTGTGAACTCATCCCTTCAGTACACTAAATTTTCTAACATCAAGCAGATTTTTAATCACACACCACAATGGCGATAATCTTCGCTAAATTATGATAAAATCTGTTCACTGGTACATTTATAAAGGCTGATGCATTTCGTTTTCCAAAACAAATGATACAGCATAATTTTCATTTATAACCATTTTATAATCCAACAAGAGATAGATTGACTTTCATAAGATATTGTGTTCGCCATCCAATTCCGCTTTTTATGTTTATTAAAGAGCAGACAAGTACTAAGAGCATTCGGTGTGGTTGGTTTTTCGTCGTCGTCGTCCTAGGTGGCAGCCTCGCCGAGCTCGCCGCCACCCCGTGATATGCTCGCCGTTGCTCGCCGTCCTCCTTCTACTCGTGGCCACGACGAGGGATTGTTTGTACGATTCTGCAGGTTTTAGATTTAAATGTTGTGTAAAGTTTATTTTTTGCAACGTAAACGTTTTTTTTATTTTTTTTTTTTATTTTTTTTTTTTTTTAACCCAACTTAAATTTACACTATAAATACCAAACATATTTTACACACTTCTATCAAATACCAAACATACTAAAACTCTTAAATTTAAAAGTAAGAAACATGAAAACACATCGTATTCTAGTGTTAGCGACTTTGGAGAGATCGAGGAGCTAGAGATGATTATCCAAGAGTTTGAAAACGAGCAACTGTTGCAAAACCAAGAAGCCGGTCCATCACATCGTCGTAGATATATCCGTCGTGAACGTGAAGTTGCTGAAACATGTCTAAGGGGCGACTATTTCGATGACGAACCAAAGTATACGGACGAACAGTTTCAACGCCGTTACCGTATGAGCCATAAACTATTTTTAGAAATAGTCCAAGGTATTGAAACATATATTGAAACTAATCATCCTCTTTCTGCGCATTTTGATTTCTTTAGACAATGACCCAATGCTTCAGGTATAATGAGTTTTAGTATGATTATGAAATGCACATGTGCCCTACGCCAATTGGCTTACAGGATATCACCTAATGCATTAGATGAGTATCTACAAATAGGTGAATATTGTGCACGCGATTGTGTAGAAATCATAGAACAAATAAGATGTAGTGAAAGATTTGATGCTGAAAAAGTGCAAATGAGTAATTAAAATAGTACTATAAATAAGTAAAGTTTGTGTTGTGAAACTTACAATAAGAGATGATGGTCCACCTATGGTTATTTCCTCCATGCCAATCCCATAGAACAATGTTTACTGCGACATCATGCACCCCACCATGTTTCTTAGTATCTTTCATTGCAGCATCTAAATTAAGGTGAGTATTGTCAATTGCTTTAACTGCCCTATATCCATCATCCAACTTGCTCACACTCCAAAGAATAGACTTGTCGAGTTCATTGGGGTTGTATTTCTTCAGCTGAACCTGAAAAGGAAGTTACACACAGAGAGACCTGTGATAAGAAGTCTTTGATTTATATATATAATATAACCAATCAATGTAAATAAATTCTTTTGGTGCCAAGTAAGGATAGAATAGCCTTATAGAATAGCATACCGGATAAGTTACACCAATCGAGTGTTTGATAGCTTGACCAGTGGCTTTGTTGATTAAGGCTATAGAGGGATAACCGAGTTCAACATTCTCGTATTTAATCCAATGCTGTTTCAAAGAGAAACAAATTGGTGAAACATGTGGGAAATGTTTGATGATTTTATAGGTTTATTATATAGAAGTGTCAAGTGTTTCGATGGAGATAACTGGTTTATACTTAGAGAGCTCGGCATAGAGGCTGGAGCAAACGCCGTTCGTCCCTTGATGTACCAACGGCATCGCCGTTCGTGTACCGTGGCTATCGCCATTCGTCCACCAAACATCCCATAGCCAACACACACATACGCCGTTCGTCCCATTTGTGGGTGTGTGTGAGGTACCAATAACGTGTTATTGGGTTTTTTGCTAGGAGAGTATCTTAGTGGTTGTGTGTTATTGGTACCCTGATGATGCGGCGCTGAGGTGACATTGCTTAGCAGTTTATTAAACCACGAGCTTTTTTTACACATGTAAATAGAATGTTTACCATACACTAAAAATATGTTATTACTTTATTGTGTTGTCGCACAGCATAATCAAAATCTAAAAAGACTATAGAGGTGTAAGGGATTGCATTATCATGAACGCCTTTTGAATCTTTTGAGGTATCTCTTTTTCAGATTAGTTACTATTAGTTATAAATATGCATTTGACTAAACAACCTCGTCTGTTGTAACTGAAAGATGGTAATAATTGTTATTTCATTGCAGATGTTGGTGTGATGGAGTGACGAAGATGGTTTATGAGCATGGCTGTAATGAAACATACATTCTGGAATACTTCTGTTGTTGTTTAGTAAATTTTAAGATTGTTTTAGAGCATACTTGTTTTTATACAGTTGAGAAATGCAGGACACCACTTGACGTATAAAGTTATTTCATCATATCTCTCTTTCAATCTTGAACTGTTCTTTAAATTGCAATTCTTTGTATTTGTGCAATGTTTTAGTTATTTTGGATATCTATACAGCTTAAAAGAACAAAGATATATAACTGATTTTACAGGAAACTAGTAAAGGCTTTACTGACTGAAAAGTTTAGTCATTGTAGTGGAAAGTTTTGAACTTTTGCTCACTAAACATTTAGTAACAATAGACTTTTAGTGATCCCTTTATTGTTTTTTAGTGGGAGTTAATAAAATAGCTTTTAGTGACTCTTTTTCTTATTTTTTGCTCACACTTGCTTTAGTGAGCAAATGTCATGAAGTTTGTAGTGTCTGTCAAACACTATTTTAAGATTTGGATGTTTACAACCACTCAGGGGTCGCTTAGAGGTAAAAACTACCACTAAAATATATGAGGTCTCAGTAGTAACCTCAAGTGGCCATATGCCAACCTCCTGAAAAATGAGGGCTTAGCCGGTTTGAATCTGTTTGGTGGTGGGTTTAGACCCGTGGATTAGTCGGCTAAAAAGTTCATAAATGACGATGATTACCCAAGAAAAAAGAAAAGATTTGAAGAAGGTTTATTTGCAAAAACATTAATAAGATAAATCTACTTCAAAACACACTCCCGAAGACTTTCTATATGTCATGCATTGTTGTATCCCAAAAAACTGTATGAAACACACAAAGGGACCTGTTACCTAAATTTTACAAACAAAACCATAAATAATAATAATAATAATAATAATAATAATAATAATAATAATAATAATAATAATAATAATAATAATAATAATAATAATAATAATAATAATGTGAAATGCACCTGAAGAGGATCGTAAGGGTTGACAGGTGCACGAACAACCTTTCCATCATGAATGGCAAGAGAGTGGTGGGTTTTGGCCTTGCAATAAACCCTAACAGTTGTTGACTTGGTATTCTTTTTGCGTTTTTTAAGGCGGGGTTGATTGAAACTGCTACCGTGTTGGGGGCTATTATTAATGCTGGTCTCATCAAATTGATACATGCTCAATTGATAAAGTCAACAAAAGTCAATTAGTGAAAGTCAAAGGACTAAAAGTCAAACTATTCTGTTAGGGGGTTTTGGCGCCAAAACCACCCATTTAGCTTAAATACTTCACTTGTAATCTTTTTCATCATTCATTCAGTTTTCATAACAACTTCCTCTTTGTAATTCTCCTACTCTGTAACAAACTCATTCATCAATAACAATCCCTTCACTATTCTTGTTTCTAAATCTATAGATTAGTGAATATTGTTGCCATTGAATCCTTATCTTCCATTTCTTTAGTGATTTCAAGATAAGAGTGTTTCAATTGGTATCAGAGCGCCTTCCTGGCACTCATTTTCAAGAATAGTACACTGTTGTTCTTGAATGTCCGGTTGTCTTCTCCGGTCAAATTCCGGCGACGTAACAAGATTTTCCGGTCACGAAATCAGTCACCCATGATTTCACTTGCTCTATTACATCAGACCAGTGCCAAATAACTGTACGATCACGAGGCTAACAGATATTCTCATTAAATTTTTTAGCTTCGAACAAGCTGATCAGCAGCAGTTGATTTGGGTGGTCAGAGCAAGATCTAGTAATTGTTACTCCAATAGTTGATGTGTAGTAACAATACTGAGATGGTGGTGAATACAAGAGCAACTCAAATGACAACAACTCCAACTGTAGAGTCTATAAATGAAACTGTTAATGGCTTTGCTGCTGTTCTTGAGGGCATCAACCAGAGATTGGCTGATATTGTGCAACAACAAAACGTGTTCCAACAGCAATTGGCAAGAAACATAAGTGGAGAAGGAACAAGTCATGGAAATAATGGTGGTGGCCCAGTTCCAAGAAATGGTGGCCAAAATGGTGGTCAACAAATGGTGCCATATGGTAGGATGTCTAAGATTGAATTTCCTAAATTCAATGGTGATGATGTGAAAGGTTGGGTTTTCAGATGCAATCAGTTCTTCAAAATTGACAATGTTCAAGATCACATGAAAGTGGAGATGGCATCTATGCATGTGTATGATAGGGCCCTCACTTGGCATCAACAGTTCATTAGAAGAAATGGTGAAGGTTGTTCTTGGGAGTTGTATGAGCAAGAAGTACTGGAAAGATTTGGAGCAGCTTTTGATAATCCCATGGTGGATTTGAAGAACTTGAAACAAACTGGTAGTGTGCAGTCTTATCAAGATCAGTTTGAAAGTTTGTTGAATAGAGTTGATTTGCCTGAATCTATTACTGTGAGTCTCTTTCTTGGAGGATTGAAGGATGAGATTTTCATGCCTATAAGGATGTTCAAGTTGATCACATTGTCTGATGCATTTTGCATGGCAAGAATGCAAGAAGCTACCAATACTGCTATGAAAGCAAGGTATAATTCTGAACCATCAATTGCTAGATCTGCTAATGTCAATTATAGCAATAGAGGTAATGGGATCTTGCCAAAACCTGCTACTCAGACCTTGGCTTTGCCTGCAACTAAAACAACCAATAATAACATGCCTTATAGAAAACAGTTGACTCAAAAAGAGTTAGAGGAGAAAAGGGCAAAAAACCAATGTTTTTACTGTGAACAAAGGTATTTTCCTGGGCATAAGTGTAGTGGTCAGTTACATTCTTTGGAAGTGATTTGTGAAATAGATAAGGAGTGTTTGGATGAGAATAATGTTGAAATATGGGAGGATTGTCAGGAAGATGAACAAGTGGAAACTGATTTGCAAAATATTGAAAGTCCACAAATCTCTTTGAATGCTTTGTCAAGTGTTAATTCATATCAAACCATGAGGGTTAAGGGTGTGGTAGGAAAGAAGACTTTGCATACTTTGGTAGATTCAGGAAGTACTCACAATTTTCTGGATGAAACTACTACTAAAAATTTAGGCTGCAAATTGATTAGAACATCACCTCTTAAGGTTTCTATGGCCAATGGTCAAGACATGTTGAGCACTTATGAGTGTAGAGGGTTCAAATGGACTTTTCAAGGTCAAACTTTTGTCAGTGATGTGATGTTGTTACCACTTGGGGGTTGTGAAATGGTTTTGGGAGTCCAGTGGCTTTCTACATTGGGAGAAATGTTGTGTGATTTTAAGAAATTGACTATGAAATTCATGTATAATGGTAGAAGAATTGTGTTGAGAGGAACAACAACTTCTACTATTCACTGGATGCAGGGTAAGAATGCTACTAGAAATGCTCAATTTAGGCAGGCAGAGTTATCTTCTATGGCTTTTTGTGTGTATCCAGTTTCTTTGTGTCAAATTAAGGGACAAAAGGAAGTGAATGAAGAGGTGGAAAAGGTTGTGAATCATTATGATAGTGTGTTTGCTGTGCCAACTAAGTTACCTCCTTACAGGCTACATGATCATCATATTCCTCTTGTTCCAAACACTCAACCCATTAATGTGAGACCATACAGACACCCTCCTAACCAAAAGGATGCAATTGAAGCAATGGTCAAGGAGTTGTTGGACTCTGGAGTGATAAGGTCTAGTCAAAGTCCTTTTTCATCTCCAATAGTCATGGTTAAAAAGAAGGATGGTTCATGGAGAATGTGTGTGGACTATAGAGAATTGAATAAGCATACAGTTAAGGATAAGTTTCCTATTCCTGTGATAGAAGAACTAATTGATGAATTGAATGGAGCTGTGGTGTTTACTAAATTGGATCTGAGGTCAGGTTACCATCAGATAATAATGAAAGAAAGTGATATCCACAAGACAGCTTTTAGAACTCATGAAGGGCACTATGAATTCCTGGTAATGCCTTTTGGTCTCACAAATGCTCCATCTACATTTCAGTCATTGATGAATACTGTGTTCAAGCCTTTTCTCAGGAAGTTTGTGCTAGTGTTTTTTGATGATATTCTCATATATAGCAAGTCTGTGGCAGAGCATTGTGATCATTTAAAGCTAGTGTTACAAGTTATGCAAGATAACCTCTTATTTGCCAAGAAGAGTAAATGTTGTTTTGCTGTGCCACAAGTTGAATATCTAGGCCATATTTTGTCTGCTGATGGAGTTGCTACAGATCCTACTAAAGTAGAGGCTATGCAGAATTGGCCAAGTCCTCAAACAATCAAACAACTCAGAGGTTTTCTGGGTTTAACTGGTTATTATAGAAGATTCATCAAGAATTATGCAATCATTAGTCAACCTTTAACAGCTTTGCTTAAGAAGAATGCTTTCAAGTGGTCTAATGTTGAAGAAGAAGCTTTCAATCAACTCAAACAAGCTATGATCAAAGCACCAGTGTTGGGGTTACCAGATTTTGAACAAGAGTTTGTGATAGAAACTGATGCTTCTGGTACAGGTATTGGGGCTGTATTGTGTCAAAATGGTCACCCTTTAGCTTATTTGAGTAAAACATTATCTCTTAAACATCAGTCATTATCAACATATGAGAAGGAGTTTCTAGCAGTAGTGACAACTTTGGAGAAGTGGAAAGGTTATTTGTTGGATAGGCACTTTAAGATTAGAACAGACCATTTCAGTCTTAAGTACCTATTGAACCAAAAATTGACTACCCCTTTTCAAATGAAGTGGCTTCCTAAATTGTTAGGCTTTGACTATGAGATTGTGTACAAGAAAGGAAGTGAGAACATGGTAGCTGATGCCTTGTCTAGAAGTGATCATGGTGGAACTTGGTTGCAATTGGCAGTTTCTACTGTGGCAAGTGATGTTTGGGACAAGGTAAAAAGAAGCTGGCAGTCTGACATTGATGTACAACAATTAATCCAATCATTGGTTGACAACACTTACCATGGAAACAAGTACACTTGGCAAGATGGTGTTTTGAAAAGGAAAGGAAAAATGGTTGTGGGAGCTGATGAAGAATTGAGGAAGCAGTTGATTAATCACTTTCATGGAGATGCTATTGGTGGACATTCTGGGGTACATGTAACTGCTAAGAAGTTGGGAGCAATTTTCTATTGGAAAGGATTAAAGAAATTGGTTAAACAGTGGGTCAGGGATTGTGATATGTGTCAAAGGCAGAAACCTGACTTGAGTGCTTATCATGGTCTCATCCAACCATTGCCTATACCAGAAAGAATTTGGACTGAAATGTTAATAGATTTCATAGAAAAGCTCCCAATGTCTCATGGAAAGTCAGTGATTATGGTGATTGTGGATAGGTTGAGTAAGTATGCTCATTTCATGGCATTGTCTCACCCATTTACTGCTAGTCAAGTGGCACAAGTGTTCTTGGATGGAGTATATAGGTTACATGGTCTTCCTCAGTCCATTGTAAGTGATAGGGACAAGATTTTCATTAGCAATTTTTGGAAATCTTTGTTCAGTGAATTGAAAGTAAAGCTTAAGTTGTCAACTGCTTACCATCCTCAGACAGATGGTCAGACTGAGGTGGTGAACAGATGCTTGGGTTGTTACCTGAGGTGTATGTGTGGGGAGAAGCCAAAAGAATGGGTCAAATGGTTACCTCTAGCTGAATTTTGGTATAATACTAATTTCCATTCTGCCATTCAAACAACACCCTATGAAGTGGTCTATTGCCAAACACCACCCATCCACATACCATATGTAGCTGGTGAAAGTAAAGTGGAAAATGTAGATAGGACTCTGCAATCAAGGGAAGAAGCTATTCAGATGTTAAAATTCCACCTCAAAATGTCTCAAGACAGAATGAAAAACCAGGCTAATAAGCATAGAACTGAGAGAAATTTTGATGTTGGAACATGGGTTTACTTGAAGTTGCAGCCACACAGGCAAGTAACTGTGAGACAAGGTCAACAACACAAGTTGTCAGCAAAGTATTATGGCCCTTTTATGATTGAGGAGAAAATTGGTGAAGTGGCCTACAAGCTGCAGTTACCAAATCATAGCCAAATCCACCCAGTCTTCCATATTTCACAATTGAAAAAATGTCATGGTAATGGACAACAGATGGGAGATTTACCTCAGTTGAAAGAAGATGGGTTGCTAGCTTATAAGCCAATGGCAATTTTGGAAAGAAGATTGGGTAAGGTGAACAATAGGCCAGTGATGTATGTACTCACACAGTGGACTAATAGGCCAGTTGAGGAAGCAACATGGGAGATATATGCTGATTTGCTAACAAGGTTCCCTGACTTTGATGATGCTTCTTGAGGTCAAGAAATTTTCTAAGGGAGATGGAGTTGATACATGCTCAATTGATAAAGTCAACAAAAGTCAATTTGTGAAAGTCAAAGGACTAAAAGTCAAACTATTCTGTTAGGGGGTTTTGGCGCCAAAAGCAGTTATAAGCCAAAACTACCCATTTAGCTTAAATACTTCACTTGTAATCTTTTTCATCATTCATTCAGTTTTCATAACAATTTCCTCTTTGTAATTCTCCTACTCTGAACTCATTCATCAATAACAATCCCTTCACTATTCTTGTTTCTAAATCTATAGATTAGTGAATATTGTTGCCATTGAATCCTTATCTTCCATTTCTTTATTGATTTCAAGATAAGTGTGTTTCACAAATACATGCTTAACTGGTTGTGGTGGAGGCATAATGTGATGGTATGAAAGATGGTAATACGGGTATGGTAAATGGTTATTAAGTTGACTGATTTTCAATGCTACTAGTCAATGGTTTGATTTGAGGGTGAAAGCTCAAAACACGTAACATACTTATTCAAAACACACGATGTACGCAAGGAACTTTCAAAATTATCATTGTACGCAAGTTATTTTCAAATTTCGTACAATGTACGCAATATGACCTGGAACCAGCAGGTTACCAGGTTTCAAACTTGGAAAATTGACAGGGTTGGTCCCTGTGGTTTGCGTTGACTTTCACCGGTCATCCATTGACTTTTTATCACTTAGTTAGAAAATTACACGTTTGGTCCTTCAATATTTATAGGCATTTCATGCACAGTCCATCACAAAAAAAATATTTTCAAAAAAAAAATATACATTTTTTTTAAAAAATAATTAGTAATTAAAAAAATTATATAAAAATTAAAAAAATAGAAAAGAAAAAAATCAAAATTTTTTATTGAAAACAAAATCAAAATTTTTTTAAAAAAATTTAAAAAAATATTAGAAAATAAAAAAATATATTTTAAAATTTTAAAAAATATAGAAAATAAAAAATTTTGAAAAAATTAAAAAAAAATTATGGAAAAAAAATAAAAAATTTAAAAATAATTTTTTTAAATTTAGAAAAAATATAGAAAATAAAAAATTTCGAAAAAATTAAAAAATTTAAAATATATATATAATTTTTTTTTAAAAAAATTTGAATTTTTTTTTCTATATTTTTAAATTTTAAAAATATATACATGTCGAAAAAAATAGCAACATATATGATTTGGTCACATAAATCATGAATCTATACATGTCGAATTACTTAGTTGTGGAAGCTGTCAAATGCATGGATTACTTGTGAGTCGTGTTCTATTATTAAGGCGTTCATGTTAACTTGGGATATTATATCATCACAGTCTAATAATGTGTCGAGAATACGTTTAAATGACTGGTAAAAACGGCTGGGTCTAAATTATCATTTTGATATAATTATAGTATAAACCCTAAAATAATTTTGACATTTTTAAATATTAAATTATGATAATTTACATTTATAACCCTAAACTTTATTAAATAGACATAATTAACCCTAAACTATTATATTGTTCATTTTAACTTTTAAATATTATTTAATGGTCAATTATGACCTTAAAATATTTAATAGTCAATTATGACCTTAAAATATTAAATATAGAAAATAAAAAATTTCGAAAAATTTTAAAAAAAAAGTTAAAAAAATTAAAAAAAAAAAATTTAAAAATATTAATTTTTTTTAAATATTCAAAAATTAAAAAAAAAATATATATTTTTAAAATTAAAAAATATATATAGAAAAATATTCGACATGTATATATTTTCAAAAAAAAATAATTTTTTTTTTAATTTTTTTTGAATTTTTGAATTTTTTTTAATTTTTTCAAAATTTTTTATCTTCTATATTTTTTTTTTAAATTTAAAAAAATTATTTTTGAAGTTTTTAATTATTTTCGAAAAAAAATATTTTTTGAATTTTTGTTTTGAATTTTTTTTTTATTTTTTTATTTTTTCAAAATTTTTTATTTTCTATATTTTTTGTAAATTTTAAAATATTATTATTAAATTTTTTTTTATTCTTTTTTTATTTTCTAATATTTTTTTATATTTTTTTTTTAAAAAATTTGATTTTTTTTCAATAAAAAATTTTGATTTTTTTATTTTCTATTTTTTTTAATTTTTATATAATTTTTTTAATTTCTAATTTTTATGAAAAAAAATTTCTATATATTTTTTTTGAAAATATTTTTTTTGGAATTTTTTTGTGATGGACTGTGCATGAAATGCCTATAAATATTCAAGGACCAAACGTGAACTTTCTAACTAATTGATAAAAAGTCAATGGATGACCGGTGAAAGTCAACACAAACTACAGGGACCAACCCTGTCAATTTTCAAAGTTTGAAACCTGGTAACCTGCTGGTTCCAGGTCATATTGCATACATTGTACGAAATTTGAAAATAACTTGCGTACAATGATAATTTTGAAAGTTCCTTGCGTATATCGTGTGTTTTGAATAAGTATGTTACGTGTTTTTAGCTTTCACCTTGATTGATGTACCCTCTGTAGAATACTAGTAGTATAGTAGTTCATTTTAGACCCTTGGCCTTTTTCTCAGAAATTTTACTTATTAAAAGTTACGATTTCAATAAAAATGATAAAACATGTTGTTGTAAGTGATTTGTGATAGCCTTTTAAACCTTGATATATGGTCGTAACTGATGATTTTATATTCTCAAATGTTGGAGCATTGACAACGTACATATAGTCAATCTAATTGACGTGTTCTCCCTTGTTGGGATCATACTTTAGTATTTAGTCAAGTCTCGGTCATTACATTTTGTAATAGGTTGCTTAAGTATTATTTATGTTTATGTTTTAGTTAATGGGCAACATGTAAAAGCCCATAAGGCTTTTAAGCCCACGAATTTGATGCATGAGGGAGGAAGGGAGTGTTGCCCTACTCCTCCCCTATATATACCATGCTTATGGTATCATAATACTTGTTGGTTATTTGAATATCTTAATGAAACTTTAGTTCTTTCACTCTTCATAATCTTATAATCAACCATCTCTTATTCTCATCTTATTTCTTATACTTGTGTTTACTAAATGGTGGCCTAACAAGTGGTATCATTCGCCTAATAGAGATTGAAGTATTGTTCTTAGTGTTAACGTGATATTTCTTCATCTTTTTGCTTTTTTCTTTGTTTCTTTCACTCAAATCTTGAAGCTTGGACAAGTTTCAAGGTTGATATAGTGTTTAGAAGCATAGATTTTGTATAAAGTTTTAATCTTTGATAGATTTTAGTACTTTTTCACCTATTTTATTGAGTTTGTAGCTTCTTTGATATTGGAAAACTAGTTTTTTGGTAGCTTAATCTTACATATTTAGTGTTTTCTAAATGTTGGAGAAGTTATTTGATCAAAAGAACCTTATTTCTAAGCTTTTTCTTCAAAAAGTAGTGATTTTTACAAGTTTTTGGTCACTCTACGCATAAGATTTGTGGAGCAGTACTATTTCAAGCTGTCAACAGTACTTTCTTGTCCCCCTACGCATAACATTGGATCCTACGCATGAGTTAATGCATAAAACCCCTTTTCTACGCCTAACATTGCTTTCCTACGCATAAGTTCTACGCAGAAGTTAGATCCTACGCAGAAGTTGATTTCCTACGCCTAAGTATCTACGCAGAAGTTAGATCTTACGCATAAGATTATATCTTACGCGTAAGTTTCTTAAGTCTACGCATAAGCTTCATCAAAGGTCTTTTCTTCGTGCTACGGTGACTCAGTACTTCCCTAGCTTGGATAAGTTAGTGGAACACTTCGACTACGGATATCTTTCAAGCTTGGATAAGTTTGAAAGATTTGTTTGGTTTTTGAACCTTACGCATAAAACTCTTACGCATAAGCTTAAAACTTACGCATAAGGAAAAATCTTACGCATAAACTCACAAGTTTACGCATAAGATCAACCTTTACGCGTAACTTTGAAGTCTACGCATAAGTTCAGTGTTACG